>JAKOGI010002043.1:0-90000 GCA_029747015.1 Carnegiea gigantea | reverse complement strand
TTCCTTAACATATCACATCATGCAGATTCTGCTCCATAGCCGCATTCAATTAACTTATGCTGTTATTTCATTCAATTAGTAAATAGGACAATTCTTATCATGTTCAAAGCATGCATGGTTTCAAACAATTCGGGGAAGAGTTAGGGCATGATTGTTACATGGATACCGTACAAAGTTATGGGCTCGGTTACTATTTCAAATTTACTGCTCCGCACCTTGGCCAACACATAACCCACACTCAGTCCAAACTCAAATAACTACACCCCTAGCCTCTGCCTTACTTCTAAAAATTTTTTCTAAAATTTTACTCCTACTTTTAGGGCCCTCAATTTGAAGCCCAATCAGGATCCAGATTCAACTAGAATCTGAGTCCCATTTCAGAACTCATAACTTCTACCCCTAATGCCCAAATTCCAATTTCTAGCATAATACAAAAAGTTTGGTCCGTCCGCTACACTTGTCATGTTCAGAGTTTCAGCCGGTTCTAGCCTGAATTAGGCCGTTTTCTTATTTCTTTTAGCGGTGTCACTGACTATCTTGGTCTGGATAGTCCATGGTAAATTAGCCATAACTTGGATAAGCCTACCCAATTCACTTGATTCAAACACGAGGTTATGAGGCACATCCCGACACATTCATCCTAAAAGTTTCATAATTTTTGGCAAACTGATGCTTCCTGAGCAAATTTCCAAAGTTAATGTCAATGCAGCCCTCTTCTCAGACTAGTAGGTTCTATTCTAATTTCCTAACTCGCCTTTCCAATCTCATAATTTTAACACCCGACATCCAAAATTCAACTTATTACCCTTTACAGAAAGATAAGCTTGACTACTATAACTTTCATGTTTAGTGATTTTGCTATTTCCCATTACAGTTAGGTTAAAAGTTCTAAAACATATTAACTATCCCTGACTGTCTAAGTTTTAACAGTCTCTAGTAAACATACAATAACTCATTCCATACAAGTCAAAATCCCATGATTCAAAACGCGTAGCGTAGAAGACGCCTTGTTCCATCTACCCTCCAATTCGCATGATTTTTAGACTAGTAGGTAAGCAGAAATAAATTTTTAAACCGTCAATTTTCTGCCCCTAACCAGTGGCAAGTTGTTGCCAATCTCAAACCCAAAATCCGATCTTTTCACTTCAATATCTACGTTGCTAATTCTTGTGACAGCCAAACGTGAAATCTAATGACCCTTCCCCTAATCTAAGTTGTCTAAGTCAAAGAAAGTCTAAAATTGGTATCAAGAACGCAAGAAAAACCGTTGCACACTCACCTTGATGCGATTTCGGAGGAGAAACGATTGAAACGTCACACCTTTGACGTCTTAAATCTGAAAAATCATATAAATTCGAATCAAATGCCTTAGATTTAAAATCTCACATCAAAATCGTGAATTTAGAGGGAAAATACAGAAGAACTCAAAGTATATATATATATATATATATATATATATATATATATATATATATATATATATATATATATATATATATATATATATATATATATATATATATATATATATATATATATATGTATATATATATTTTGCATGGGGTGCATGGTGCACCCCACTTACCACTAGGGGGATCGGCGGTGGTGTGGTGGTCAGCGGTGGTGGTTGAGAGGGAGAGAGAGAAAGAGACGAGAGGAAGAGAGAGAGAAAGAGAACGAGAGGAAGAGAGAGAGAGAGGCAAGAAAGAGATGGCATGGAGAGGGGGGAATTTAGGGTTTAGGGGCCGGGTAGTGGGGGAGAAAGAAAAGGAAAAAAAGCAAAAAGGAAAGAAAATAAAGAGGGAAGAAAATGAAATATTTTCTAGGGTTTGATTTGGGTGAATTTGGGAGGAAAAAAGTTGAATTTCAAAATAATGTATATAGGAGGGAAAAATAGATGGGAGAAATAAATAGTTGAGTTATGACGCAAAATATGCAAATAATTAAATCGAGGAAAAAGAACAAAAATAGCCCGAATGAAAAATAAATAAATTTTTATCGTGTAAAAATTTTAAAAAAAGAAACATAACCCGTGGTGAAAGAGATTTAGATCGACTTGGATTACGAAGGTTAGTCCACGTCACACAATCTTCCAATTTAACTTTTCGGGGTTTTACAGTAAATATATATATATATATATCTATATATATATATATATATATATATATATATATATATATATATATATATAAATGCATACATACTCAGAACTTACATCACAAAGTGCGGGGTGGGCCATTGGTCTCAGCGCTTTAGCAATGCCCTTCTTTGAGGACATCCACAATAGTATTCTATTTTACTCTTATTTGTTCCACATCATTAGATATAATAACTAAATAATCTAGATTTACTTGGTACTACAAATGGTACCAAATCCAACAATAGGAAGGACAATTTTTGAGACTGTATATGTACCCCATAGGAATCATGATATTAAAATATTTAATGTAAATATTTCGTTACTATTATCAAATATAATTATTAGATATGTTATATCAAACATTATTGATTTTTGTAGATAAATTAATTTAATTTTTTTGAGGATCAATTATGATTAATTTGTTAATAATTAAATTTACTTTAGTCAACAATATTGTGGGAAAATCATGTTCAATATATTTTTGGTGAGTAAATTACAATAAAACTTAACAAACAACTTATTATAAAATTTTGTATACTTTAAGGCCCTGTTCTTTTCGTTGGTAAGTTCCAGATTACCAACTTCAACCCATTTCAATTCACTAACCCACTTCACCAACTTCAATAAAAAAATACTCACTTCAACCCATTTCAACTAACTTCAACCCACTTTCCACTATTTTAACTAACGTCTACCCATCATATAAAAAAATTTAACCCACTTCAATCAATTTCAACCAACTTCAGCCCACTTCAACTTAATTCAATCCACTTTAATAAAAAAAATACCCACTTCAACCAATCTCAATCAATTTTATCCATTTCCCAACCCATATTTTCCAACGAAAAAAACAGACCCTAAGTTGCCATATTTTATTGTTTAAAGAACTGTTGAATATTCCTATATAATTATTATACAATTGTACAAAATCATATGAGAAGTTTGTGATAAGATTTTACAGTTTGTAATTTTCTTTCTTGTGCAGAAAAATTTTCAGTGTTTTTAAAATTTTTTCATACAACAACAACACCTCCCAGTGTAGGTCTCGCTTGCGTGGGGTTTGGGGAGATCCAGATGTACGCAGTCTTACCTCTACCGACATCTCTGCTCGTAGAGAGGCTGAATTCAATAGACCCACAAAAATAAGAGTTTCTGAAAATATTTTATCAAAGAAGGGTGTTGTGAAAACTTTTTTTAAAAATTTTTTCATGGAAACATCAAATCTTGTCTTCTATAAATGAAAAAAAAAATTCAACAGAAAAATCATACAAATGTTTAGATATTATTTCATATCTTTTATAGAGAATATTATAAAATAATTTTCCAAAATTTCAATAATTTTTAGAAATTGAATTGTGTGCAAAGATAATTTGTTTCAATCTCCTCAATTATTATCTACTAAAAATCAAATTACTAAATAAAAAAATTATAGCAATGGGTTGTTCTTGTGCAAGCTGAAGAATTGGTGGGGGGACAATTTTGCCATGTAGCATGTTATCATGTGCTAGCTTCAAAAAGTAGATGCAACTTACAATAATTAATCAACAGCATAGGGCCCATTGCTTTTGTGGGTTTGTCCATATTAAATCCAAATATTAGATTTTTAATCCGAAATTTGAGATACCACAATAACAAAAATTGATCTAGGCCAACGTACATTTGAGTAAGATTGAATGTGGGCCTTATTGTGGATGCTCTGAGGTTGCCTATTCGAATCCATAATTTCATACTTTGCTTTTTTTTTTTTTAAAAAAAAGGCCACTTAAATACCTTTTCCTGTTTAATTCCTAGTTTCTTAGTTTCCCTTTAATTCCCAGTATCCCTCGACTCAATCCCCCGGCCCCAACGCTAACCAAGCCCAGCTACCCAATGATTGCTTGAGTGCTCGCCATGGCGCCGTTATCGGTTTATAACCATTGGCTTGCCACTGTTGCCGCCTCCCTTCTTAGTTCATCCAATCATTCTGAGTCCTGGATTAGCAATTGGAGCCCTAAAGTTAAATCCAAATTTAAAGTAAATGCTAATTTTAGTTCATAAATTATGTTCTTTTATAAATAGTTATCTTTGTGTTTGATAATTGATTAATTTAGTGATCTACTTATGAATTAAGAAGTTAGGGTTTTTTCCTTCTTCGTTGGGTACTTAAAGTTGGGGTAATTTGGTAGTGTGGGAAAAAATAGTACTAACTTGGATGTGAAAATAACTGTCGGAAGTAGTCCACGTAGATCTGAATATGAAGCGGCTACTAGAGTCGCCTTAGGAATTCCCATGTCCTAAATCCGAGAGCCTAGTGTCGATGGTACAGCAACCGTGAGAGGGGGCAAAGAGAGTATGTGAGATTTGTGTTATGCCTGTGTTGTTTCTGGCTGACCCCCAAAGCCCCCTTTTATAGGTTATGGGGGCAGCTAGGGTTGTTGCCCTAGGCAACACTAAGTGGCTGTCGGGTCTAACTAAATAGGCCCACTTAGCAGTTCCCACTTGGCCACGAAGGCTGCAAACACATGCCCTTCATGAATCACAACTCCTCACACTTCATACTGGGAATAGGACGTGCGATGGAAAAGTAACAAGTAGTGCTATATTAAGTTACCATCGGACTAACATAACACTTTCACGAAATACGATACCCCAAATCACCCTAAACATCACCAGTGGTAATCACAATCCCTTATGCTATGATATATCATATGATTATATACTCAATATAATCGCCCCGGTTGATATTGGTGATGACGGATAGATTTTCGTTAAACACTCATGATATTGCATCTTAGCTTAATTGCTTTCCTAACATGTTCTCGTTGAACTATATACATCGTGGTTCTTGAGAAACATATTAAAGTAGCAACATCAAACCTTGACTTCGTACCATAGTTTTAAGTCAAAGAGTCATCGTCTACAGGGTCACACAGTGATAAAAATAGGAAGGTCAATCGTCACTCCGTACATGGTCGTCTTTTAAGCATACACAGTATGAGATGTGTGTCATGACATAGCTCCCACTTACTTGGGATCGTCACTCTATATGCCATGCGAATCGTCAGTCTAGATTTTTACCCAAAAAAATCTAACGTGAGCCACTAGATTAACATACTAAATGCTAATCTTGACACTCAAATTCGGCTTTTAAGGCTTCAATATGAAATCATGTCTTATATTCGACTCCCTCAAGTCTCATCTTAGACTTGCTAAGGCGACTATTTCTCACTCATACACTTCCAGTGTGAGTAATCAATATTGTACCCCTAGTCCCAATATGATTCTGTCTCATCATGCCCGTTACTCAAGCGTTAGGGTGATTGCCTGCGTGACTAGGCCAATCAGAAGCCTGTGACATTTCAACATGCCTAATAAATAAATCATAAAGCATTGAGAAAAAGAACCTTCAATCTTTATTTCATAAATGCTCATTACAAGAAGAACGTATCTGTCATACATAACAAGATTCTATCCAAAAACTAAACTCTGCGAAACCCTAGACTCAATGAATGTGCTTTGAAAACATATCTAGGAATCGGCTTAGTTAATGGATCAGCGATCATCTTGTTAGTGGGTATATACTTGATAACAACCTCCTTTGTCTTTATGGCATCTCATATGAAGTGATAACGCCTCTTGATATGCTTGGTTTTTGGATGAAACTTCGGATCTTTAGCGAACTAGATGGCGGCTGTGTTGTCATATAACATCTCTACAGGATCATCAACTCTAGGAGTGACGTTGAGATCCTGGAGGAAACTCCTAAGCCACATTGCCTCCTGCATGGCTAGGCTACATCTGATATACTCTCCCTCCATGGTCGACAGAGCTATGCAGTCTTACTTCTTAATGCACCATGATATGGCTCCTCCAACTAGGGTGAACACATATCCTGAGGTTGACCTAGATTCATCCGGGTCACCACCGCAATCGGCATCTGAATATCCTCTCAACTTGAGATCCCCACCTTGATAGCATAGGACCAAGTCGGTTGTACTACGAAGGTAGCACATGATTCTCTTAAAGGCTTGCCATCAAGCTTGTCTTGAGTTGCTTTGGTAACGACTCACCAAACCAACCGCAAAGCAAATGTCCGGCCGTGTATATAACATGGCGTATATTAAGCTTCCTACAGCACTAGCATAAGGAACATTGCTCATGGCCTCCTTTTCTTTGTCTGTTTTTGGGCATTGGTCAAGGCTCAAGGTTAAACCCTTTTCAACTGGAGTGTCTACGGGTTTGGAATAATGCATACGAAATCGTTCTAAGACTTTCTTGATATATGCCTCCTGGCTCATACCTAAAAGTTTTTTAGGACGATTCCTTATTATTTCTACACATAAGACATATCTGGCTTCACCCATGTCCTTCATCTCAAAGACGGAGGACAACCACTTCTTACTGGCTTCGATCATCTCCAAATTGTTCCCAACCAATAGTATGTCGTCAACATACAGGGTAAGGAACATAATCCCCCCGGTTGATCTTTTGACATACACACAGTGGTCCTCTAAAACCATGGATAAGTCAAACAAAGTTATAGCTTCATGGAATTTTAAGTACCAAGATCTGGAAGACTGCTTAAGACTGTATATGAACCTTCTAAGACGATACACCTTGTCCTCTTGTCTCTTTGACATAAAACCAATGGGTTGGTCCATATAGATATCTTCCTCAAGGATACCATTAAGGAAGGCAGTCTTTACATCCATTTGAAACAACTCTAAGTCCAAATAGGCAATCATGGCTAGGAGTAGGCGAATAGAGGCAAATCTCACCACACGAGAAAATGTCTCTTCATAATCTACACCCTTAATTTATGTAAACCCTTTCGCCACTAAACGGGCTTTGTTTTTATCGATCAAACCATCTGCCTAACATTTTATCTTGAAAACCCACTTGTTTCCAATATACTTACGCTCGGGTGGAAGATCAACGAGTTCCCAAACCTTGTTTCTTACCATCGAGTCCATCTCATCCCTCATGGCATCCATCCACTCTTTGTGGCTTGGTAAGTCAATTGCCTCTTGATAAGAGGTAGGCTCCTCAACTTCCAAGGAAGTGCACCGGAATATGTCCTCTTCGATTTGAAAATATCGTCGAGGAATTCTTCCACGCTCACTTTTTCAGAGCCAGGGGCCTTTATTGTTTAGCTGGTTCGGTGAGACATCCCTCCCCCTTTCTCTAAGAGGTGTGGGGCCCTGAGCATGTGTAGAGTTGCTCCCACTATTTGTCTGGGGTGTGGGATCCCGAACATGTGAACTAACTGCATGTTCGGAAGCTGGAGATTGAGGACGGACCTCACTCGCAAGTTGGCTCTCCTTATGTATGGGAGATCGAGGATGAATCTCATTCTCCTGGGCAAGCAAGTCTTCCTCATTTCCTTCGGATAGGGGAGGCATACCATCTTCGGTGACTTGGTTAGAATCCAAATTCTCCCCCTCACCTAATGATGGTTGGATGTTTTGCTATAACTCAAATAGTTCGACATCCTTCTTGACTTCACCAATGGTCGGGAACTCATCCTCAAGAAAATCAACATTACAGGAATCTATTTCTGTCATGCCACCATTTGGGTGCTCCCCGTACATCACATATCCTTTAGATTGTACGAGATACCTAATGAACACCATTTTGGTGGCTCTTGGACCAAGTTTTTCATGTTTACGGGTTGGGTTATGCACATAGCCGACCGAACCCCATGGGCATAAATGTTCCAAGGATGGCTTCTTACCAAACCATAACTCATATGGTGTGGCAGGTACACTCTTACTTGGCACATGGTTAAGGATGTAGGCTGTCATAAGCAACTCATCCCCTCAAAAACTGATTGGGAGGTTAGCATGTACCATCATTAACCTGACCATGTCAAGCAATGTACGATTCCTGCGTTCCGCAACACCGTTATGTTGTGGAGTGCGTGGAATCGTTAGCTATCTTTGTATACCGTTTTCCTCATATAACTCCTAGAACATATCAGAGAGGTATTCACGACCTCGATTAGTTTGAAGGATCTTAACCCTACGTTCCAATTGAGTCTCTACTTCCGTACGAAACGTTTGAACACATCGAGTGCCTCGTAGCGATGAGATAGTAGGTACACATACACATAGCGTGAATAATCGTCTATGAGAGGAATGAAATAGATAGCCCCATGTCGTGCTTTAACATTCATGGGTCTGCATATATCTAAGTGGATTAATTCTAAGGGACTAGATGCTCTCGAGGCCTTACCAAAAGGCTTCATTGTTCTCTTTTCAGCTAAACATGACTCACACGTAGGCAACTTAACCCTAGTGAGTCAGTCTAGAAGACCTTCTTTAGCTAGCCTATTTATCCTATTTTGGCCCACATAGCTAAGTCTAACATGCCACTTAACAGATTCAGAATTGGAGTTAAAGTATGAAACATAGGCAGAGGATATATTATTATAGTTATCATCCAAATCCAAAACAATGAAATCTCCTTTAAAAGTTGCTTGGCCAAAAAAATTGCCATTGCAGAACAAATCTAAACCATCTGGACGAAGACCAAAAGTAAAACCTAATCTTACTAAAGAAAAATAAGAAACTAAGGAGCATCGCACCCCAGGTGCATAGAGGGCGTCATGAAGAAGCAGCTTGTTTCCTCCACGGAGTTTGAGTCTGGTATGTTCCTACTCCAAGGACATCTTCTTCGCTGTCGTTCCCAGTATGACAGTCCGTGAAGCCACCGGGTAACAATGGAACTCCGCGAATCCAGCCCTATTCTGAATTATGTGATTTGTTGCCCCGTGTCTACAATCCATTGAGGAAGAGAGTTAGCAACGAATGCATGAGAACAAACATATAATTCAGGAGTTTTAGTGGAAGAAGGTACCTTGGCTGGCTTAGGACAATCCCGAGCGAAGTGGCCCTTCTTTCTACAGTTATAGCACTTCACACGTGCTATATCCTTAGCTCCGTTGCCTTTGGCCTTATGCTTCTTGGTAATACCACCATTGAAGCGAGAGTTCTGAGGAGGACGGGGCCCCTTCTTAGGTTTCTTACCACGATAAGGTTTCCTGCCCTTGGGGCGTGATCCTTTGGCAACGAATGCCACACTAGGAGGCGTATGTAATTTGAAGCGCTCTTCCTCCATTTCGAGGTGTTTAGAGATTGCCTCGAAGGTCTTGATGTGCTCACTGTGTGTTATGAATACTTTAAAACTCTTCCAATGTTCATTGTCATTGGGAAGAGCTCTAATCACATTGAGGACCTGTTCTTCTTTAGAAACTTCTTGCCCTGCAGCCTTAAGGTCTCGAACCATAGCACTCATAGTTTGAAGGTGTTCGGAGATACTACGACTGGAGTCAATAGTATACTGCATCCATTTCAGCTGTAAGGTACGCAACCTTGTAGCAGATGTATACTCGAACCTAACCTTAAGTTGCGTCCATATGTCCTTAGCAGTGTAGAAGCGTTCAAACTCACCCAGGAGATCGTCCTGCATGCAAGACAGTATAGTGTAGCGTGCAGAACGATCGCATTTGAACCATACTTGGTACGCCTTTAGGTTTTCTTTGTACTCCTTAGTTGCAGTGATATCCCTACTTGCTCATCCTTTTCAGCCAGAGCAGTTATAGAGGAGGTCAAGAGGTCCAGCATGTCATCATTGTTTAAATAGAACTAGACCTTTAGATGCCAAACACCGTAGTTTGAACCATCCAGTTTGTCATCAGATTGCATACAACCCATCATGTTTCTAGCTGCCATATCTGGAAGTATAGAATTATTTGTTGCACATATAGTTTTAATAATTAAATTATCAAGAAAACCCCATCATTCATAATATACGTTCGAAAATTTCGCCAAGCTCATAATCATCACGTATAGATACGAACTTTGCGGCTTCTTTAATTTAATTATGAACTTAATTTCATAGAATTTCCTTAAAGGTATTTGTTAAACTAATTAACATTTTAGTTTAGTGACTATCACAAAGATATTCACCTTTAATTATGCAAAACATATTTATACAAGCTTTATGAAACTAATTCAAAAAAAAAACTTAGGATACAACACAAAATTATATATTTCAACTTCAAAATTTCAGACTGTTAACAATAATAATATGAAAATAAAGGCCAAAAATATAACTCATAATATATATAGAACAAATTAATGGTCACTTTCAAAATAAATTTATATAACTATGGGAGCAGATATTTAATAATCCAACTTGAAACAGAAACAACCCAAATGAAACAGCCTAAATCAAACATTTCGGGCCAAAACAAAACAGCCCATAATAACAAATAACTAGGAACCCCTTTTCTTTTAAATTAGCCCAAAATGAAATTTAAAAAATTGGGCCCAAAATAGAAGCTGATAACAATTAAGGGTGACCACCGGCCCACAAAAATACAACCGGGACCCTTCCTTTCATTTCTTTCTTTTTATTCAAAACCGGCCCAAATTAAGGCTCTTCATCTAAGGGAGTCACTCAGCCCTCACTAACCATAAAACAATATACTCTCTCTCTCTATCTCTCTCTCTTCTCAGCCTGATTCTTGAATTCTCTCTCCTACTCTCGACCTGCCCCCTCGACGCCATGCCTAGAGAATGGAGTACTAAGCTCCTTTCTTGGGTTTTGACGCCGTGGCTACTGCAGCCATCACCGCCATTCTCGGTTTCTTTAAAAAAAAAAAACACCCCAGTGATGAACCATCACCACACCGCCACACTGAAAAGCTCTCAGCCTTCGATCTACGCTGGCTTGATGAGAATCGAGGGCATCACCGTGTAGATCGGCCGAAACCAAGTCCGGGGAAGGTGCCCATGCGCTAGACGCGCCACTGAGGCGGTGGTGCGTGGTCTCACGTGCTTTCTGGAATGGTGTTTTCAAGCTCCGTTTCCTCAAGGTTGCGTAGATCGACGATGATGAAGGGCTTTGGGAGGAACAAAATCGTGAAATGACCTTCGTCGGCGGCGCGTGACGATCACGCGCCACCCCTCCGCGGTGCTTATCTGATGGGTATGGTTCGGTTCCACTTATTTCCAATTTCTACACCTCTCCCCCCCTTTTTTGTTTAATCTGAGCTGAGGTCGACAATCAGGCATTGAAGGATTAGGGTTTTGGTTTCGTGTCTAGGGCCTTAATGTTAGAGAGATTAGGGTTTCGAGTATGGGCTTTGTAGCATGTTAATGGTTTCGAATTACAACATGCTTGCATATCAAATCACATAATCAGTTTTACTCATGGGTTATCAATTGTAAAAGGGTGGTCCTTTTGATGATACATAACGAACTGAGTGTGCTAATTATACAAAGCACAGCATCGAAGAATCTGATTCATCTTAATTTATTTAAACTGCCGCATACTAATTGTGCACTCATGAATTCGACCCATCATAATTGCACTAAGAATCACAGTTTTGATGCATAATGACAATTATCAATCAATTATCATGTTTTTCACATATTAATATCATATTAACACATAATCGAATAAAAAAAATGCTTGTAGGACATAACCAAATTAAGCAATCTAGAATAGGTAGTTTATTCTATTAATTTATGTTTAGAATAAACTAAAGCCTGTTCACGAGAACTAATCTGGGCAGGACAGATTAACAAATAATCAGCGTTATGGCTAAATGTTCAATCTTTAGCCAATTCAAGTCACAGAGGCATGCTGTTAGGTATTAACGTGCATAATTACGAAAATTAAACACCTAATCATATATCACATTTTCAAAACTAAGCATGCTTGTTATTTAGTTCATCTAATTCTTTATAACGGGACTAATCCGATTAATCTTGGTTCTGATACCACTGTAAGGAAAAATAGGACTAACCTAAATGCGGAAATAACTGTCGAAAGTAATCCACGTAGATCTAAATATGAAGCAGCTGCTAGAGTCACCTTAGGAATTCCCACGTCCTAAACCTGAGAGCCCAGTGTCAATGGTACGGCAGCCGCGAGAGGGGGCAAAGAGAGTGTGTGAGATTTGTGTTATGCGTGTGTTGTTTCTGGCTGACCCCCAAAGCCCCCTTTTATAGGTTATGGCGGCAGCTAGGGTTGTTGCCCTAGGCAATAAGTGGCCGTCGGGCCTAACTAAATAGGCCCGATTAACAGGTAGGTTATTGCTTGTTTGTTTATGTTTAATTTACTATTTTTAGTTAAATTTGTGTCAAATAAGTGGTTAATTTAGTGATCTACTCATAAATTAAGAAATTAAGGTCTTTGCTCTCTAAGTTGGTGACTAGGGGTTGAGTAATTTATTCTTTATAGGTTGATTTTTTTAATGTTTAATTTGCTAATTTTGGTTATGCCTTTTTATGGGTAAAGATGTCTGTAGAGGGAAAGCTGTCAAAAGTTGGATCTTCCTAGACCTTGCAAAAGTGAGATCTACTATAAGAGTTGTTGGTTTTTTTTACTAATTTTAGTTAAATTCGTGTCAAAAAATAGTTAGTTTAGTGATTTACTCATGAATTAAGAAATTGGGATTTGTACCTTTCTGGTTGGTGTCTTAGAGTTAGGGTAATCTATTGGGCATTGCTCGTTTGTTTATATTTAATTTGCTGATTTTAATCAAATTCGTGCTTGTTATGGAGCGTTTGCTTGTCTAGTTCACGTCATCGACTCTTTGTCCCTAAACAAGAATGTCTCTTCTTTGTTATCCCAATATTTCTTGAGTCCATCTTGCCCTTGAAAGAAGAAGAAACGGAATGAGTATCATGGTGACTTTGTGAGGGTTAAAATTTCCCCCTCTCCTTCTCCTTTATTCTTTGTTTACATCCGATGCAAAATTGTCAGTTGAGGACACAAATATGGGAGAAATTGGGCACTTTGGGCGGTTGTTAATATTAGTGTTTTCTTAATCTTGATCTATATTTGTGAGTTATGACAATAGAAGCTTATATTGGAGGATTTATGAAGGAATTCATTTCTTCATGATGGGCAAGAAGAAGAGGAAGACGGAGGCATCAGTTGTCCGTGGGCAACCCTTTAGTAGTAGCGTAGCGGCGGTTGCAGTGGGATACTGCGATGGCCTCTGGCATTGGGGAGGAGAGAGAGGTAGCGTCGGGACTCTTTTTAATATTATTGTCAATTGTTAGTAAGAGGGAAAGAAATCAAAAATTTTAGTAAAAACTAGATCTGGCAAAACTGAACGAAGACTTGAAATCCGAACTGAATGACCGAGACCCATACTCGACCTGACATCTGAAATATGTTCACCTAAAAGTGGATCCGAAACCCGAATTGACTCAAACCGAACCATATCTGACCAGAAATTTTCTATAAAATTGCTTATTTTTGCATAACAAGCGTATTGGACCAAAAATCGATTGACCCGAAATCGACCCAACCGAAGTTTATCCGACCCAAACCAAACCGACCGGAAATGTTACCTAACTCGAAACATGACCTGATCTAAAGTTAACCTGATCCGTACCCAAACTGATTGACCTATTTACGAGATCTAATAAAAGTAAACCATAGAGTGACATTATCTGCTATAACTGGTCATTTGAGTTCTATAGTAGCATATTAAACCGAATTTTGTTTTACAATGGCACTTTTCACTAAAAGAAAAATTAAGCGGCAAAATTAATCATCTTTTAAAAGTTGAGTGGCAGATGAACCTAAGAATTTTGATCAATCATTATTCTTTTCCGACCCTAGATCCATCAAAATTAACCAAAAGAAAAATTAAGTGGCAAAATTAATCATCTCTTAAAAGTTGAGTGGCAGATGAAGCTACCAATTTTGATCAGTCATTATTTTCTTCTGACCCTAGATCCATCAAGATTGAGTTTGGTTATTCCTCGTGGTCGGAGGGTCCAAAAGAACGAGTAAATTCATACTTTGCTTTTGCCTTACATTACCATGATTCAACCCACTTCTTTCTCTGGGTTATTGAATATGAATTGCCAATCCACCATAGCTCACTTAGCCTCAACTGAAGTGCCCATCAAATTGAAGATTTCGTTTCTAAATACGATTACACTTCGAGTTATTCATTTACTTTAAAGTAATGAAGCACACTTGCAGTATCATACATTGGTTTGTTTGTATGTAAGCGCTGAAGAACTTCACTGCAAGTCATGGTTTGCAACTCAGGCGAAAACTGATCAAGCCAATCATATGAGGATGTCATCGTTTAAATTCATAAGGTAAATGGCCATTGAAAAAAGCAGGTTATCCAATTTCTTAAATTTTAGATTTGCATAACGAACACAACAAATCAAATGCTCATATCTTTTTTTAATTGTAGTCCTTTAATTGACAATACATTATGACATAATCATCAAACAAATAACTTTTTGAAAAATATTGAGTTTTCCTATCCAGCAAAATTCCATGCTGAATTCAAGTGGCTATTACGCTGAGCTCATATGCAACCCAAAGTTGCTAACTAAGCTGAAAATTCAAATTGATGAACAAGTCCTCATAAAATTTGTCTTCATTTTCCTTAACAATTTGGTCATGATTAGTTGGAAACTTTTCCCTTTTCCTCTTTTTTTGTTGGAGTGGGGGATCTCACTAAACTTGTTAAAGCTAACATAGGATTTAAAATCCCTGTCGACAATTTTGACTTATACATGATTCAACACTCAATATGAGGCTAAACCTGTTTAACGGAAACATTCAAAGTGGCCTAAAACATAACTAAATAGAACACAAAACACGGCTTGATTTGGATCTCAAATAGCCCATCAACCTAATTGAAACATGAACCAAAGTAACCTAACTCGAAGTGAAGCAAACATCAATGACCCAAATTTGAGTTAACCCATACCTAATTTTGAATCAATATGAGCCTTACCTCACTCACTTGTAATCAAACATAACTTGAACCTGAGCAAACTCATACCTTATCAGCCTAATGTCGGCACTAATCTAACTATTTGAATATATCTTTACGACACCCTAGTTGTTGCAAAGCGATGAGTTACATTGCCAAGGTCCAAAACGGAGTCCCTAAGGCTATTTTAAGGGTACGCTTATCTAACAAACACAATATTCGAGTGTTAGCCTAGCATCGTAATTTAACCTCTTGTTCCACCAGGTCTAATGGCCATTTAGGACCTCCTCAGTTGTACAAACTAAAGGTCAATCAAAGAAAAGTTGAAACGAGGTGATTAGATATGATTTGAAATTTTTATGGCTAATAGAGGACATGGCTCGAGATACAAGTCTGTGGAGGTCTAGGATTAAGGTTGCGCAACAAAGGTAGCTTGCATAGTG
The DNA here is from genome assembly GCA_029747015.1 of Carnegiea gigantea. Taxonomy (NCBI): domain Eukaryota; kingdom Viridiplantae; phylum Streptophyta; class Magnoliopsida; order Caryophyllales; family Cactaceae; genus Carnegiea; species Carnegiea gigantea. Next base: position 74,666 of record JAKOGI010002043.1, on the reverse strand, counting down.
GGTATCCTCTGGTGTTTGATTGGTAGCAAATGTTGTTCGTGTAGTATTGAATATCATTCTAACTTGCTTTAATTTATCCTTTTTTTTGGTATGCTAGTAGTGTCCTCATCTGGACAAAGTTATTATTATTCTACCTCGGATTGTCAAGGTATAGTATTTACATCTGCTATGTTATTTTCATATATATTTAGTGCCACTTGATTTTAGTATTTCATGTATATTATTATTACCTTTTGCTTAACAAAAGTTTCACCTTCTAAAATATTTTCCAAAAATTTTTATGTGGGGATCTTTGCCAGCAGAGATCTCTGTTGAGATAATGCCGCCTACATCTAAATATCTCCAGACCCACAAAAATGACACCTATACTGGGAGTTATTGTCAACTAGTAGTGAACTTGTATGGAGTAATATTGAGCAGTAAGGTTTATTGGTAAAAAATTTGGAGCCGTTAAGGTTTAGTGATAAACGATAAGGCATAGTAAACTTATATATAAGAGAGCAGTAAGCAATGTTGGGTGGTATGCTACCAGGGAAACGAACATACCCTTAAGACAATGTGTTACATAACATACTATAAAACCAAGCATAACAAACCACCCCAGCTAGAGATATGGGTTGACATCTCCCATTTTCAAACATGAAACATAAAGCAACCTTGATTAGACAGGAGCCAAGTGTAAATGCCATTGGTTATTAGAACACTTACCAGTGTGCAGTGTACTTATTTGCATGCGTTCTTGGAATAACTATTACAAACATAAATGCCACATGAGAGTAGCTCAATCACAATGTAGATTAATGCTATATTCTTTTTAACTTCTTTTTATTGAACTTCTTAAAATGAATTTATTTGAATTGAATTGAACTTATTTTTTCAGAACCGAATAAAACTAAACTTATTTTTGTTCAACTCTGAATTTACTTTGATGAACTGAATTAAACTGAACTTATTTTTGCATAACTGAACTTATTTATCCAATGAAATGATTGAATTGAACTAGCTCAACATTAACTCAATCTGATTTTTAGTTGATGAAGATTAAATAGTTTTAATCTGAATCTCACCTTGATTGAAGTTTACCTAACTTGTGATTGGTTCGCCTGAAGCTGACTCGGCCCATACTTCACCCTAGCCAAACCTGTGACATCCCCAAAATCTAATTCATTTTTATTCTAACCTATTTAATGCAACAGAAAAATAACCTAGAGAGCATCACTATTGTATTTCTTAATAAAATACAAGGCAAAGAGGATGAAAAGGGTAATTTATTGAAATAATTAAAATTATAGTTCAAGTCAATGGTCAAAAGTCAAAGGCTAACATAGTCGACTACATTTTCAACATTATTCCATGATAATGAAAAAAATGAACTAAAGCTATCATACAACCTTGCTTAAATCCCATCCTCATGACGCATGGTAGTACCTGAAAATAAAACAGTTTAAAAAGTGAGACGAATATGAAAAATGCCTAGCCCTAGCCGTCAAACACTTACTTAAATTCATTTCAAACATTTAGGGGTGAGAGGAAAACATTTAAACAGTTCAAAATAATATTTGTTCCCAATCATTTGAAGATCTTTAAACTTCAAATTCTTAGCCATTATTCAAAACTAGAAACATAGTTGAGTTAATGGTGAAGGACCCCACTAAAGGGTCTCATGGATTACAAGAACCCGAACAATCTCATGGCTTACCAGAACCCGTACAACCTTCTAGATTACCATAACCTAAAAAACCACATGCTATAACCTGCGGAGTCTAACCTGTCACTATATCTGGGTAAACTACCCTAACCTTGGGAGGTACCTTCCCGCAAGTCCGCCTTAAGTTTTCACTTTAAGATTTAGTACTTTATGAATATGTTTGTTGGCTCATAGTAAGCCCAACCTATCTACTCAAAACCTCAATTAACTTAGCAAAACCACTTTCAAACGTGAACTGCTTAAATATGAATATCCAACCACAACACCACAGTACACATTCAGAAATTCAAAAAATCACATATCGCAATTCAAGTTTGCACATAAGGTCCCCTTGGCATATAAGGTTACATAAAACAATTCATTAACATACAAAATTCACTTTCAAAGAGCAACCAAGGGGAGTTAAGGGATAGAGATTACCTCAACCAAGTGTAACAACCTAGCTTGAGCTTGATCCTAGGTTGTTAGAGCTAACAATAAAAATTGTTACAACGTAGCCAACTTAAGGGAGATCTTACCCCTCCCCAAAAAAACTGAGATTTCTCAACCCGAAAGCCAAGCAAGCTCCTAAAGTCTCATGATTTCTAGTGCTAATAGAAATAAGTTGTATAGTCAATCTAGTGGCAATAATAGAAGTGGCAGAAATAAGTGGATTCAACCTTGCGGGCGGTAGCTCGGTAGTAAGAGAGAACTTCAAGCCCCGTACATACTCAAATTGCTCCTTTTCAAAAATCAATAACAAGGATCAATATGAAGACTATCATTAATGTCATAGATATTGATTTTTAAGCACTTAAGAAACTTTTTAAAAGCTCATTACTAACTAAAGCTAACATTGAAATACAAACCAATTAGGGTCTGTAGGTCAGTTTTCTGACCTCACTTGCAGAGGTCGTAACTTCACCTAAAAATATCACATTGTATTAGTACAAACTGGAAAACCGTTTTTGTCTACTACAACTTTTATTTATGAGCAATCACAAGCCACCATAGACACTACCTCAAAAACTTACGTTTTGCTACCTAGTCAGTTTCAAGTTAGAATTATACAGTCCTAGGAGAAAATTTATTTCTCCCATGACTTAAGCCCTAAATTGATGATTTAAATTTTATAGAAAAATAGACTCATAAATCTACATTCTTGAATGTTTTCATGATTTTTGGCACAATATATGAACCTAGTTTATTCCTCAATATCATGTCTGTGCAGATCCAGTTTCGGTCTTGACTGAACTTGTATTTCATGCATGAAATCATATAACCACTCAAGAAAAACCACAAAATCCATCTCAAATCATACCTAACCACCACACTACCTCTGAATTCCAACAAGACGCAATCCAATCTTTTGAAGGGAGATTTGGAGAGAAAATTTCATGTTTTTACCTTAAAGATGGAAGTGAAAAGCAACGTGATTGTATGCACACTTTCAAGCAAATCCAAAGTCTGAAAATTCAATTACAAACATGAGAAAGAGTAATCAGAGGCTAGAAGATGAATCAAATTTGGTATAAATTTTTTTTATTTAAAAGAACATAATGTGAGCAAACCCTAACATCTCTCCAAAAAAGCCAAGAAGGGAGGAGAGGTGGTAGCTGGGGTGGCAGCCGCATTCGTTAGCGACAAGGCTGGCGGCAGGAGGTGGTTGTCGATGGGTGGCTGGATAGCAGCAAGGGAGAGAGAAGGTGTGAGGAAGAGAGAGAGAGAGAGAAAGAGAGAGAGAGAGAGAGAGAGAGAGAATGATGTGAGATTTGGGGGTTGTTTCATGTGAAACAAAAGTAATTTTCCTTTTATTTTTGGTTCGGTTGGATAAAATGGAAGAAGAGAGATTGATAAGAAAGCTATGGGCAAGTAATGGATTTAGGAGTTTTTTTTTTAATTTCTTCCAAAGTGCCAATACATTCAAATTTTAAATTTGAAATTTGGGAGGAAAAACTTATAATAAAGAATCTAAATTTTTTGTTAAATATAATTAATCGGTTCTTTAATAAAGCATTTGGTCAGAGCAAAAGTAGAGAACTTTTTACTTAGTCGGAAGTCCTAATTCATACAAAGGTCGACGATAAAATTACTATGTACCCGATCAAGCGACTAGCGATAAATTCCCGAAATTAAAAATCACATTTATTATTCTTCGACAATTATGTTTATTAATCTTTTAAAGTTTTACATTCCATCCTCCTTAAAAGGAATTTTTTTCCCCCGAAACTGAACAAATGACTCAGTCGTCAATATCTAAATTTTCAGAGTTTATATAACCCATTTCTAATTTGAAGTTGCTCGATTGAAATTAACTCAAATCATAATGACCCGAAAATGTATCCAACCCAAACTTACATTTGATCGATATCTGAAGTAAACAACCCAGATTGATCCTGGCCATCGGAAGTATTTAGCATGCATATGTTCATATATAGTACCATACACACATGCATTTATTAAGCCCGGCATGCATGTTTTATAAAAGTAAAACCTTGAAATTCATATTATTAATCTCGAAGAATAATAAAGGTGATTTTTAATTCCAATAATTTATCCCTAGTGGCTTCAATTCGCAGGTAGTAATCTTAGCGTCAGACCATCATATAAATTAGGAATTCAGGCTAAGTCTAAAATTCTCTATTTTTAATCCAACCCAATGCTTTATTAAAGAATTATTAATCCTATTTAATAAAAATTCAGATTTTTTTATTTATAAAATTTTCCTCCTAAATTTTATATTTAAATTTTGAATGTATTGGAATTTTGGAAGGAATAAAAAGAAAATTCCATAGATCCTTTCACTAGCCCATAATTTTCCTATTAATCTCTCTCCTTCATTCTACTCAACCCAACAACCAAAAAAAAAAAAAAATAAAATTGCTTGTATTCTTTTTTTTCCCCACATGAAACAACCTCCCCCTACCCCCCAAGTCTCAAGTCATTGTCCCTTCCCCCTCCCCCTCCCCTCATGCCTTCTCTTTACCTTGCTACAGGGCAACCACTGGCAACAGCTAGCTCTTGCCACTACCCATATGTCGATCACCGCTTGCTGCCACCCCAGCTGCCCACCTACCACCACCTCTTCTTCCTTCTCGGGTTATTTGGTGAGATGTTAGAATTTGCTTATATTATGTTCTTTTACATAAATAAAAACATTACAACAAGTTTGATTCATTTTCTAGCCTCTAATTGTACTCTTTCTCATGTTTGTAATCAAATTTTCAGACTTTAGTGTTGCTTAAAATTATACATACAACTAATTTGATTCTCATTTCTGTATTTAATGTAAGAACCTGAAATTTTTGTCTAAAATCTCTTTTGAATGCCTTGGATAAGGTTTTATTGGATTTTAAAGGTAATGTGAGTGGTTATCAATAATTTGAGATTAATTTTGTGAAGTTTCTTGAGTGGTTATCATGATTTCATGCATGTAATACGAGTTCAGTCAAGACTAGGAAATGGACCTGCACCACTTGAATTTAAGGAATAAATGAGGTTTATATACATGGCCAAAAGTCATGAAAAATTCAGGCATGTAAATTCACGAGTCTATTTTTCTAGAAATTTTTGATCATCAATTTTGGGGTTAAAACGAGGGAGAAATAAATTTTTCTGTCAGGACTACACAACCCGACCTAAAATTGACGAGGTACAAAGATGTGAGTTTGCAGGCAGTTTCTGTGGTTGATTGCGATTGACAAAAAGGAATTTCCACATTGTACTCATACACCTCAACATGATATTTCTATGTGAAGTTATGGCCTCTGCAAATTAGGCTAGAAAATTAACCTGCAGACCCTAATTGGTTTATATTTTAATGTTACATTAATTAGTAAATGAGCTTTTAAAAGGTTTCTTAAGTGCCTAAAACTAGTATCTAGGGCCATTAATGATATTCATCAGACTTTAGGGGCTTACTTGGCTTTTGAGTTAAGAAATCTTAGTTTTTAGGGTGGAAGATTGTTAGAATGTATAAAGTTTTGATGATAACAAATCCAAGTGTTGTTGTTGTTACTCCAAACAGGCTTTCCAAATAGGACCTTACTGCTGTTCTCAATGTATTAAAACTGCTTGACTAATGGTTTATCAAGAACAGGTACTCAAGTCAGCAATGTAAGAACACCTGTGAGGAACAGGTTCTGTGAGGTGTTTTGAAGCATATCCTGAGAAGTGTTTGAAACATAAGATATGTGCAGCTGTGACAAACAGGTTCCGTGCGGTGTTTGAAGCATATTCTGTGAAGTGTTTGCAGCAAAGTCGTTCTACAAGATGACTAGTAGTTACAACAAGATGTCTTGATTTGATTTGGTTTTATATTTTCAGACTCTTGTTAATATGCCAATTAGAAAGTTTTAATTTACCACTCATTGGAAACGGTTTTGCTTTTCGGAAAATATTTTAGATCACCCTTCAGAACAACCCTGGGAACAGGGCGATCAGGGTGTTTCCAGAACAAGCTGCGAAAAGCTGCTTTGCACGATTTTTATCTTTTGGATTTTAAGCAGCTTCTTCAAAGATTTGCACGAAAGATTTTTCTATGGAGTATCTTATTCCTTACCCTAAAAACGGTTATCAAAAATCTTAAGGGATTTGCAAAATCTTTTTAAATAAAAAGAATATCCAATTTTTTGCAAGTGGATAAGGTAGTTGAGAAAAACATGGGCTAGTTGCTAAAGAACACCGCCTTATGCACGCGGTTCAGGAAGTGTTTTTCAGCTCATGCCACCTTACCCCTTATAGCTAAAGGATTCTATTTTCTCTAGGATTTTAGTTTCCAAAAATTTCAGAAATAGTTTTTCCATCCCTTGTGGGTAAAGGATTCTATATTCTTCAGATTTTTTAGTTTCCAAAAATTTGATGAATTGTTTTCCAAGCACTATAAAAGGCGGCTTCTTACAATCTTGGAGACATCGGTTTTCAAAGAGAAAAAAAATCTGAGTTCATGAGCTAAAACGTTTGAAAAGAAAACCGAGCCTTGTGAGTGAATTAATTGAACTTTCAAAGTTGGCATACTAGGACTTCATTGTGCCCTATATTAGCTTAGTTAAAGAAGCATTGTAATAGGGTGTTTTTCCTTTATATTCTTCTTTCACAAGAGTGAGAAGAGTGTGTGTCCAAATCAAGGGGATTTTGGACGTGGGGTAACTTGTCTTAGGGAAGACAGGTTACGTGTGTTACAAGTTGTAACAAGGTGTGTTACTATTGTAACGTGATTAGCCCGTTTAGTGAATTGTTTAAATCCTACACGAGGTAGGTCGTGGTTTTTAACCTCAGTTGGGCTAGAGGTGTTTTTCACGTAAAAATCCTATGTCCATTATTTCCGCATTCAATTTTGTTGGATTTTCGCTTCTGCTTATCTCAGAAACAACCTGTGCGAACAGGGCCTAAGACTGTTTGCCAGTATATTGCGAAAATCGGATACCACAATTCACCCCCCTCTTGTGGTTGTGTACTCTCTAGTTTAACAAGTGGTATCAGAGCAGGTTCTCCTTTGAAAAGCTAACACCTTTAAGAGATCCTTGAAGATGAGTACTCCACAAGGCATGCTTGAAGGTCAATCCATAACTCATCCACCATACTTTAATGGCCAACACTATAGTTGGTGGAAGAATAGGATGGAAAACTACATCCAAGCCGAGGACTATGAGTTGTGGATGCTCATCAAACATGGACCACTCATCCCTAAGAAAACAACTGAAGATGGAAAGTCAATCCCCAAGGAGCCTAAGGAGTTCAATGCTGAAGATTACAAGATGATGGAGAAGAATGCCAAGGCCAAGAAACTCCTATATTTTGGCCTAGGTCCTGATGAATATACTCGCATATCTGAATGTGAGTCAGCCAAAGAAATCTGGGATGCTTTGCAAGTAGCTCACGAAGGGACCAATCAAGTAAAGCAATCCCGGATTGAATTGCTTATGAGAAAGTATGAGCTGTTCGAGATGGGTGATCGGGAAAGTGTGATGGACATGTACACTCGCTTCACTCACATAACGAATGAGTTGAAATCCTTGGGAAAATCCTTCACCACCGAAGAATTGGTAAGGAAGATCCTAAGAATTTTACCTCATTCTTGGGAAGCGAAAGTAACGGCCATCCAAGAAGCTAAGGACATGAACAAGATCACCCTAGATGAGCTGATTGGCAACCTCCAAACATATGAACTTAGGAAATATTCTCAACAGAAAGATGAGACAAAGAGAGAACGAGGTCTTGCACTAAAGGCCTTAGAAGATGATTCTGATTCTGAGGAGGAGGAGATTGCCATGATGACTCAAAAATTTAAGAAGTTCTTCAAGAAAGTCAAAGAAAACATCAAAAGGAAGGACTTCGGCAAAGCCAGGAACACCCCTCGGGAACAGTTCACTGGGTGTTTCAAGTGTGGTAAGCTGGACCACATTGTGAGAAACTGCCCACTGCACAAGGAAGAACAAGAACCCGAACACCCCAGAAAACAGGGGAGGAAACAGGGTGTAAGCAGCTCAGCGAAAAGATTCTCAAAAGCTATGCTCGCGGCCTGGGGAGATTCAAGTGAGGATGAGGAAGGGTCTGAAGCTGGGGAAGCTGATGTAGCACTCATGGCAAGGAGTGACACTGATTCAGATGATGGGTCAATGGATAGTTTGACTCAACTCAAGAACAAGGTACGTGGTCTAAATAAATCAACTCTTGAGAAATTAGTGTACAATATAATGGATATATGTGCTGAATTAAAAGGGGATGTTCGAGATTTAGAACTTGAAAATGAAACCCTTAAATTAGAAAAGCTTGAAGTTGACAAAGAGACTCTTGCCTTGCATGAAAACATCAATGTGCTTAAAGAAACTCTACTCATGAAAGAAGAGACTTGTTCCACTAAACTGACTGAGCTAGAAAAAGAATCTCTTGACTTAAAAGGTAAGGTCGAGTCTTTGCTGGAAGAAAACAGAAACTTGCTTGAAAAAATAAAACACTTAGAATCGGACCTTGCCACAAACAAGCTCTGGAACAGGTCCTCAAGGGCGTTGGAATGGTTAAACACTCATCATAGTCAAAATAGAAGAGGACTAGGTTTTGTGCCTAAGATGACCTACCCAGTGAATAACAAATATGTGGGATTACCTGAAAATATTGTTTGTTTTCATTGTGGTAAAACGGGGCATTATCGATATGCTTGTCCTATAAGAAAGTATGCCATTAAAAAGAACTCAGTGCATGTAAAACAAATGTGGGTTAGGAAAGATGAGATTTACACGTCTAAAGGAATGGGACCCAAGTGGATCTGGGTTCCCAAAACTAACCCTTGATTTGTTTTGCAGGCTGAAGTGAGAGAGAACAACCCAGCAAACAACCCAGCAAACAGTGCAGGAAATAGTCTAGGGAATAGGCAGCTCTGGTATGTTGACAGTGGGTGTTCAAGGCATATGACTGGTGAAAAATCCAATTTTCTCTCACTTACAGCATCAGAAGGAGGGAGTGTGGCATTTGGAAACGGCAAATTTGGGACAATTATCGGTATAGGTAAGATAGGTGAGTCACTCTCCCATTCAATTGACAATGTTTATTTTGTGGATGGTTTAAAACACAACTTGCTAAGTGTGTCCCAACTGTGTGACAAAGACAACCTAGTAGTGTTCTCTCCAACACGTTGCTTGGTTGTAAACATGAACACAGGAGATGTTGTGTTGAGGGGGAAGCGACACAAAAATGTTTATAAAGTGTGTATTTCTACTCTTCCCCAAAATAATTTGACTTGTTTGAGTGCCTTAAAAGATGATGTTATGCTTTGGCACAAAAGACTAGGTCATGCAAGCCACTCTCTTTTGAACAAACTTGTAACCAAAGATTTAGTAGTTGGCTTACCTTCCATCAAATTCAATGATGACAAGGTATGTGATGCATGTGCCAAAGGCAAACAAGTCAAAAATTCATTTAAGTCTAAAAAGTGTATAAGCACTACTCGACCCCTTGAATTAATACATATGGATCTATGTGGTCCAATGAGGATCATGAGCCGAGGTGGCAAGAGGCATGTGCATGTGATAGTGGATGACTACTCTCGTTTCACTTGGACTTTGTTTTTGGCTTCTAAAGATGAAAGTTTTAAAAAATTTCTTGCTTTCATTAAAAAGACTGAAAAGAGGGTAGGACATTCTTTGGCATGCATAAGGTCTGACCATGGTACAGAATTTAAAAATTCGAGCTTTATTGACTATTGTAATGAGCATGGTGTTGATCACAATTTTTCATCTCCAAGAACACCCCAACAGAACGGGGTGGTAGAGCGCAAAAATCGTACTCTAGCGGACATGACTAGAACAATGCTTGTTGCTAGTGGTCTTCCTAGAAATTTTTGGGCTGAAGCTTTAAACACATCATGTTACATTATAAATAGATGCATGATTAGACCTGTTCTTAACAAAACTCCTTATGAGATCCTCAAAGGAAGAAAACCAAATATTTTGCATTTGAGAGTTTTTGGGTGTAAATGTTTTGTGCATAATAATGGAAAGGATGCCTTAGAGAAATTTGATCCAAGGAGTGACGAGGCAATATTCCTCGGTTACTCCTCACATAGTAAGGCATACAAAGTGTTTAATAAGAGAACCTTGTGTGTTGAAGAAAGTGTGCATGTGCTTTTTGATGAAACTAACTCTCTAAGTGAGAATGATGCACAGGAGGAAGACCTCGAACTAGGTCTTGTTAAAAAAGACATGCTGCTTCAAGATGAACCAGGTAAGGATCAACCTGAGAGATCAAGGCCTGAAGCTGTTCTTCAGGAAGGTAGGCAGGGTGTGAACCAAACAGGGGGAAACAGGGTGGAACCCTGTTCGGGACAACATCAGCCGAACCCTTCTGAGATAATTTCAGGAACAGACTCCCAAACAGGCTTGGGAACAGGTCCTGAACTTGTTTCACCAAGTATTCCAGCTAGGATGGAGAGCATATCTGTGAACCCACTTTCACCACGATCATGGAAATACCAAAGTTCACATCCTCTTGATCAAATTTTGTCTGATATTAATGCAGGAGTTCAAACTAGATCTAGGCTTAAAAATTTCTGTGCTTTCTATGCTTTTCTCTCAAAAATTGAGCCTAAGAATATTAATGAAGCTCTTGCAGATTCAGATTGGGTCACAGCCATGCAAGAAGAACTCCATCAGTTCGAAAGAAACAAGGTATGGCACCTTGTGCCACGGCCAGAGGATAGAACAATCATTGGAACCAAGTGGATGTTCCGTAACAAGCTAGATGAGTGTGGAACAGTCACTAGGAACAAGGCCCGGCTGGTGGTTCAAGGCTACAACCAAGAAGAGGGAATTGATTATGAAGAGACTTTTGCACCTGTTGCAAGGATGGAAGCCATTCGAATCTTGATAGCTTTTGCAGCCCACATGGAGATCAAGTTATATCAAATGGATGTTAAAAGTGCGTTTCTAAATGGGTACCTTAAAGAGAAAGTGCTTGCAAATCAAGCAAACCTCAAATGGCACCATGATCAATCAACAAAAGTATATCAGAGAGTTACTTAAGCATTTTAAGATGGAGTCAGCCAAGCCCATTGATACTTCCATCTCTCCCTCAACCAGGTTAGTAATGGATGATGGTAGTCCCTCAGTTGAGGAGAAATCCTATAGAGGCATGATAGGGTCACTCTTATATCTAACTGCTAGTAGACCTGACATTGTTTTTAATGTTGGTCTATGTGCACGTTTTCAGTCAAACCCTAAAGAAACTCATCTAAAGGCTGTTAAAAGGATTTTTAGGTACTTAAGATATACACCTGATCTAGCCTTATGGTATCCTAAAGGTTGCAACTTTGATCTTGTTGGGTATGCTGATGCTGATTACGCAGGTTTCTTGGTTGATAGGAAAAGCACCTCAGGTATGGCTCACTTTCTTGGACCTTGTTTGGTATCTTGGGCAACCAAGAAACAACTCTCTGTTGCCTTGTCCACAGCAGAAGCTGAGTATGTGGCAGCTGCATCTTGTTGTGCTCAGTTATTATGGATAAGACAACAACTCAAGGACTTTTGTGTTGACATAGAATGCATTCCTATTTATTGTGACAATACAAGTGCAATTAACATTGCCAAAAATCCATGTCAACACAAAAGAACAAAACATATTGACATTCGTCATCATTTCTTGAGAGACAATGTTGAAAAGAGAGTGATCTCAATGAATTTTTGTGCCACTGAAAATCAAAATGCTGATATATTCACAAAGGCATTGAGTAGAGAACAATTTGAAAGGAATAGACTCGAACTAGGCTTAATTAGAACAACCTGACCAACCTGTTCTCTCTCCCTGTTTGCAAAATTTAAAAGTGACGGGTACAACATGTTAAATTTTTGTTTGCAATCAACTTGTGTGCTATGTTTAGCATATGTGAGGTTTGCAACTTGCTGACACTCATTGAGGTCTAATGAGATTGCCCTTATTGTCCAATGTTACCGAGCAAGTAACCTCAAGAACAAGCATCAGGAACAGGTACGCCTCTTGTTTGTCAAATGTGTGCAACAAATTGAAAACTGCTAATCTCTTCCCGAGGCGTGCGCAATAAATGCTAAAGTCCGTTGCAAAAACGGGCAAAATCTTTTAAAGATTTCGCACGTCTCTCTCTCCCTGTAAAGCTCTTGCTCAATCTCTCACCTCCACCGAAACTCTCTTGCTTTGAAACTCTGTTCAAGAAATCCTAATCTCTCTCCTTCCTCTGAAAAATGGCGTTCCCTATTAGCTTCGAGAGCTCCTCGACCTTGACCCAGGGCAATCAGACACAGGGCACAGCCTTGCAAACAGCCACAGCCCTGTTTGCACCTACACAATTTCTGATGGCTCTCATGGAAGGTAAAAATACTGAACCTCCTCGACCTATTGCCTATAAACCTTTTGGGTTTTTGAAAAGTATCGACCTTAGAACAGTGAATTTGAAATTGGAAGACATCCCGTACAAATTTGGGTGGGAATTGATTTTGTTTGGTGAAACGGGCGCATGTCAACCCCAAGAACTTGTTGGGGCATCTGAAAGAGAAATTGGGGCTTTAGATGAACTCTTTCTGTTGGACCATGGGTTTGATGACATCAATTCGTTTGGGCTGTTTCCTGAGCAGGAAACAGGGTCAGAAACAGGGCCTGAAGTTTTTAGGGATGACCTAGGGGAGGATTTGTCAAAAGAAGAAGGGGGAAGTAGTGGTCAACTGGAGGAGGCCCCTGCCAAAACTGAACAAGCCACACCGGTACCACCAACCAGTGGGAAACGCAAACGGTACAAAATTGTGGCTAGGCGTACTAGAATGCCAAGAACATGACCACCATCAAAGCCTAAAAGCGGCCAGACTGAAGAGCCCTCAAAAAGTGAACCCCTTGTCAAACCAAAACCACAAATCCCCTCTTCGGCCAAACCCACAAACAGACCCACAAGAAAATCAGCCCGAATAGCTTTTCACTCCACTCCTCGTCCTACCAAACAGTCAGCCCCTGTTGTTGAGGAGATTAATTCCTCCTCTGAGCCTTCATCAGATAGCGACCCTGAGAACACTGCCTTCAAACAGGGCATGCCCGTGTTCTCAGAGTCCTCAGAGGATAAGCCTCTTCCTATACCAAAACCATCACCCCTCAAAACTCCCAAGAGAAAAGCCTCCCTCAAACATGCCTCCACCCAAGACCCTCCTACTAAGCCCCAACCTAAACGAGCCAAGAAATCTACCCCGTCTGCAATCTCAGCCAAACTGACCCAATTGATTCAGAGACGGGTTGTCAGGGGCAAAATTATAAAGGTCAAATATTTTGAGGAACAGGGACTGGGGGTGTTTCTGCACAAGCTGCATGCACAGGGGTGGTATGAGTTGTTTACAAACACCCAGCTGGGGTGTTCTGTACATGAGTTGGCAGAGTTCTATGCCAACTGCACTGTCACCGAAGGAGTGGTGACAAGTATTGTTAATGGGAAGCAGCTTCGCTTTGATGCGAAGATATTAGGGGACATTCTAGGGATTCCCTCCACAGGCTTTGATACATATGTGAGGGAAGACAAGACTATTGGCTGCTGGAACTTGCCTAGAAATTTAGCCAGCAACCAAGCCTGCAAACACCCAAGTCTGTGAAGAAAAGGGACATGACATCGCTCCATCAATTGCTATTTTGGTTTATCATCAAGAATGTCATCCCCAGAGGCCACGGTCGCAATCTTGCTGATGCCTTGGATCAGTGTTTGATGGATCTGATGGACACGGAAGTGCAAATTAACCTTCCTGCCATCATGATTCGACATATTGCAAGAATTGTAAACACCTCTAGGGAACATGACCTGGGATACGGCTTCTTTCTGACTAGTGTGTTTGAGCACTTTGGGGTGACACTGCAGAAGAAGGTGGGCGCTCAGTTCATTGATGAGATCGGGAGTAACACCCTTATGGGGTGTGGGTATGCTTTGATTGAAGGGTCTGCCTCAGAACAGGGGACCAGAACACCCCGTCCTCCTGTTCCTGGCAGTTCCTCAACCAAGCTTGAGGCTGTTTTGGAAGAAAACTCTCGCCTCAGTACTGAGCTTAACGCTGTAAAGGCTGCCCTGGACGAGGAAAAAGCTCTAAATGCAAAACGCCATGCAGATCTCCTCGCCCTTCTCTCTTCACTTTCAGCAAAATTTTCTCCTTCTGCTCTTTGAACACCCCTCACGAGCTGTTCCCATCTGTTGTTCTCATAGCCTGTTCTCACTTCTCTTGGTGAATCAGTTTATACTCTGTTGCACTCTTTTGATGAATGACAGGATATCTTGTTTTTTGATTGGCTTTGCCTTGCTTGCTTTTTGTTGTGAATTGCTTGTGTGTGACTAGGATGGCCAATCTCATTACCGTACCAACACACTTGAGTGTATCGCCTGTTGACTTTCCTCCATTACCCAAGTGGTGGTGATAGCAAACACCCTCTGTTTGACTGTTCGCCCCTACTTTTTAATGATGCCAAAAGGGGGAAGATAGGTTGACCAATATTGTTTTAGTTCTGCCATGGACGAGTTAATTTTCTTACAATCTTTTCGATACTAACTGCTTCATGTGAATTTGAATAATTGGTACAAATCACTTAAATTGCCCTTGAAAGTCAATATGGTCACTTGGTTTGTCATCATCAAAAAGGGGGAATTTGTTAGAATGTATAAAGTTTTGATGATAACAAATCCAAGTGTTGTTGTTGTTGCTCCAAACAGGCTTTCCAAACAGGACCTTACTGCTGTTCTCAATGTATTAAAACTGCTTGACTAATGGTTTATCAAGAACAGGTACTCAAGTCAGCAATGTAAGAACACCTGTGAGGAACAGGTTCTGTGAGGTGTTTTGAAGCATATCCTGAGAAGTGTTTGAAACATAAGATATGTGCAGCTGTGACAAACAGGTTCCGTGCGGTGTTTGAAGCATATTCTGTGAAGTGTTTGCAGCAAAGTCGTTCTACAAGATGACTAGTGGTTACAACAAGATGTCTTGATTTGATTTGGTTTTATATTTTTAGACTCTTGTTAATATGCCAATTAGAAAGTTTTAATTTACCACTCACTGGAAACGGTTTTGCTTTTCGGAAAATATTTCGGATCACCCTTCAGAACAACCCTGGGAACAGGGCGATCAGGGTGTTTCCAGAATAAGCTGCGAAAAACTGCTTTGCACGATTTTTATCTTTTGGATTTTGAGCAGCTTCTTCAAAGATTTGCAAGAAAGATTTTTCTATGAAGTATCTTATTCCTTACCCTAAAAACGGTTATCAAAAATCTTAAGGGATTTGCAAAATCTTTTTAAATAAAAAGAATATCCAATTTTTGGCAAGTGGATAAGGTAGTTGAGAAAAACATGGGCTAGCTGCTAAAGAACACCGCCTTATGCATGCGGTTCAGGAAGTGTTTTTCAGCTCATGTCACCTTACCCCTTATAGCTAAAGGATTCTATTTTCTCTAGGATTTTAGTTTCCAAAAATTTCAGAAATAGTTTTTCCATCCCTTGTGGGTAAAGGATTCTATATTCTTCAGATTTTTTAGTTTCCAAAAATTTGATGAATTGTTTTCCAAGCACTATAAAAGGCGGCTTCGTACAATCTTGGAGACATCGGTTTTCAAAGAGAAAAAATCTGAGTTCATGAGCTAAAACGTTTGAAAAGAAAACCGAGCCTTGTGAGTGAATTAATTGAGCTTTCAAAGTTGGCATACTAGGACTTCATTGTACCCTATATTAGCTTAGTTAAAGAAGCATTGTAATAGGGTGTTTTTCCTTTATATTCTTCTTTCACAAGAGTGAGTAGAGTGTGTGTCCAAATCAAGGGGATTTTGGACGTGGGGTAACTTGTCTTAGGGAAGACAGGTTACGTGTGTTACAAGTTGTAACAAGGTGTGTTACTATTGTAACGTGATTAGCCCGTTTAGTGAAGTGTTTAAATCCTACACGAGGTAGGTCGTGGTTTTTAACCTCAGTTGGGTTAGAGGTGTTTTTCACGTAAAAATCATGTGTCCATTATTTCCGCATTCAATTTTGTTGGATTTTCGCTTCTGCTTATCTCAGAAACAACCTGTGCGAACAGGGCCTAAGACTGTTTGCCAGTATATTGCGAAAATCGGACACCACAATTCACCCCCCTCTTGTGATTGTGTACTCTCTAGTTCAACAAAGATCACCCTTAAGTTGGTCATGTTGTAACAATTTATTTTTACTATTAGGCCCAAAAATCTAGGATCAAGCTCAAGCTAGGTTGTTATGTTTGGTTGAGGTGATGCCTATGCCCTAACTCCTCTTAGTTGCTCTTTTAAGTTGTGCTTTCCATGTTTATGAATTGTTAAGTAACCTTGTATGATGCTAGGGGGACCTTGTGTGTAAAAACTTTAGCTGTGATATATGATTTTGTGAATTTTTGAACGACCACTACGTTGTTGTAATTGAATACTTATATTTGATGCGTGGGGATCCCAGACCCCCCATCTAACTTCAATGTCCTTAGGCTCAGCCCATCACAAGCAAACTCAATCAAACATTTAGAATATTAGACCTTATAGAATAAACCCTTAGAACCACAACTCTAAATGACTTGTAGAGGGTCAAATCTTTTCGCTCAAGATCACAACTCAAAGTGAGGGTCTAATTTTCTTCTTTATGAACCTCAACTCTAGTAAACTAGAGAGGGTTATTTTCTTTTGCTTAAATGAATAACCATAATCCTTAAAAGAATAAGGGAGGGTCAATAATAATGAGAATTAGATCAAAACCACGACCCTTAAAAGAATGACAAGGGAGGGCTAACTATAAAAGTCAAAATGCAAATGCACATGAGATGCAAATGCAAAATGAGAGAATGCAAAAAAACAAGCTAACAAGAACTGATATGACTTGATCTAAAGGCAAAGCCACCAATCAAACCTAAGAACCCACCAATAATTAGATTAAAGGCTAAGCTACCCTCTAATTACATAAAGGATTCACTCTAGCTCCCCATCAAACACTTAGGTAAAGAGAAAGAGATTCTTAAGATAGAAACCAAACTGTTAGCTTCATTCCTTTGCAAAAGTTTAAACTTTCACTAGAATTCTCAAATGTGCTAGTTGAGTCATCTTGAAAAACTTGATGTAGTACCAATTTCTTTGCATTTCAGGATGCCCTAGGATGTGAACTAACATTGCACAAAAAATTAGCTCTAAATAAGGCTTTGGTAGATGAACCAACCTAATCTCCAAAAGCATATGGACTGGAGCCAATCGCACATGTGTTGAATTCAGCTAAATGGATCACCATTAAGAATTGTATTTACCTAGATTTTCTCACAAGGTACGATACCTTAGGATGTTGGCTAACGCTTCAAACAAAAATATTTTTCCTAAATTAGGTTTAAGGTGGTGAGCCAACTTAAGCCCCAAAACCGGGTAAAACTGGACCAATTTGCACAGGCTGATTTGTGCTAGCTGGTTCATCTTCAAAGGTAGCATTTAGCCTTGATTTATTTGCATGGAAGCATACCTTGTGGCCTTAAAAAAATACAACAAATAAAAACATTAGCTCTAAATAAGGTTTTGGATGGTGAATCAACTCAAAACCCCTAAAATCGAGTAGAATAGGATCAAAACTGCACATCAAAATATTTGACTTAGATGGACCACTGCCACTGCATTTAGCCAAAATAAATTACATATCCACAAATTAGACATATTAAAATTTCATATGAATATCCATAGATCCAAAATGGAGCTCTTTAGCTCAATGAAATGGGTTAAACAAAACCTATAAAATTCCATTAGTATAGATAAAACTGGGCTCGACTTTAATCTTTGACTTAAACTTGGTGAATGACCTTGGAAGCAAAATAATCACAAGGTTTCAGCTACTTAGGGTCTCAAATCTTTGATCAAAATATGTGGTTACCAACTTCAATCTCGAGATAGATCAAGGAAACAAGCAAGCAAGCAAGTAAAGAAAGGCATCACATGAGCTCTTTACTTGGTTGTTTGCGACTACCATTCTAACCCTTGATGCCATGCATCAATATTTAAGCAACTCATGTTTAAAAGTGGTTTTGCTAAGTCAATTGAGGTTTTGAGTAGATGGGTTAGACTTATTGTGAGCAAATGAACATATTAATAAAATATACTGAATCTTAAAATGAAAGATTAAGGCGAATTTGCCGGAAGGTGTCTCCCAAGATTATGGTAGGTTTATCCTGAAATAGAGATAAGTTAGTGTCCCAAGTTATAGCATATGATTGTGAAGCAAATGTCATGCCTACACAAGTCCAAGAGAACTCACAAATCCTTCTTAGTGCTCACAAGCTACAACAAAGGGGACTTGGCCCATATGCTGTTTTGGAGCTTCAATTCCAACCTCGTCCTAAGCATTTAGGATGTGTTACTCTTCTATTTTGGGAAGGTCAAGAGGCCTTCTAAAGGGTTTTGTCCATCAAAATGAAGCAAACCCATGGAGATAATAAGAAAGGCCTAAAACAACAAGGTATATGCTAGCTGTAATTTAACCCGGTTTTAACCCGGCCTTGTGGGCTTAATTATTCAAGCTTAGCATGGGTTTAAAATGCTGCAAACCCACTTTTTGGGAACCTTCTTATGTCAGCTAAAATAGCGTCAAAAGAGTTCTAGGTTAAGTCATTGGGAGATAGGTCAAACGAAGTCACTTTTAGCAAGCTGCAGATTCTGATCCAGTCTAGACCACTTGGAGATTTTGGGCTGTAACTTCCAAATGGTAGCTCCAATGCCTTCCCACTTGAGCCATCTGAAAATAGACTTTCTAAGCTTTCTAACAACATCTGTTTGAGCTGATTTGGGTACGTGTGGCAGAAGTTATAGCTGTTAGAAGTTAAAGGTTGTGCACTCAAAGCGACAGGATAGCATGTCACTGTCACCATTGTACTTGCTTTGCTTTTTGCTTTTTCCTTTGCTTTATGGACGTTGGAAAGGCCCTTTTGCTGCTTCTTTCAGCTTGTAAAAGGCTCTCTTTTATAAAGAGAGGCCTTAGGTTGTAAGTTTTGGAGATTTTAATGATATATAAAATAGCTCAAAGCTTTCTTTGTCTAAAATCTTAAGTTCTCTTTATCCTTTCTCAAAAGTGGTGGGTCTTGAGTGGAATTCTTTACAAAATTGAAGGTGGCATAGCCTTTAAGTAATTCTTGATGGATCCTTAGTCTTGATTGGTGGCCTAACCTTTAGATCAAGTCATATCTTGTTACTAAGAGGAAATTTGCAACTAAACTCAAGCAAGCTACATCCGGCCCATCTAGTTCACGCCCCATTTGGTATCAGAGCTAATCTAGGTTGGTGTTCTTGAGTTTATATCATATTTTCATACTTTAGTTTCATCCTTGTCAAGTTTTGATTCCCTTGTGTTGAAGACCTTGGTGAAGTGATACTCTCACTAGTTTGATTTTTTCCCAAACAACCTTGGTTTACTACCTTCCTCAAGCCAAGCCATAGCATACACTTGACTCACATAAAAACCCCTCTATTACTCCTCAAAGAACCCCCACAAAATAGCCAAGCACAAACCCCCACCAAAACCTCCCACAAATTCTCCATTCACCAACACTGTGCACACGGCCAGAAAAACGGCATGGCTACCCTGTGCCATAAGGCATGACCGTGCCACTCCTTCACTTGCCAGAATTTAAGCACGGCCTCCCCGTGCCTCCAAGCACGACCGTACCGCCCCTCTTCCAGCCTGCTTCCACACCCTGCTTCCCTAGCACGACTGTGCATCCTCTTGTCCAAACCCTAACCTCTCCTCTTCTCCTTTCCCATTTTTACCATGTCTAATGAAGGGGAACCCTCCCCTAGTTTTCCCCAACCAGTAAGGGTACCAAGGGGTATGAGCTTAGAACAAGCTCATATGATGAGACAAGATAATTCCATCCAAAGCCTACAACAAAGTGTGACCCAACTTAGTAGGCAACTTGAGCAATTGGTCGCACAATTCACTACCCTCCAAGGAGGCCGACGAGCCCCAGAACCGAATGGTCATGAGGTTGAAGGTGACTATTCAAGTGACTCAAGTACGGGAAGCAATCTAAGAAGGGGAGGTAGAAGACCTCCTATGGATGAGTTTAGAGATATCAAAGTTGAGCCCCCAAAGTTTAATGGCAACTTAAATCCCGATGAGTACCTTGAATGGGTTCAAGCCATGAATCGAATCTTCGAAGCCAAAGGCTATGATGATGAAAGAAGTTTCAAGGTTGCTAGCCTTAAACTCACAAGGTATGCCTCTTTATGGTTTGAAAACATCAAGAAGCAAAGGGCTAGAGAGGGTAAGCAAAAGATCAACTCATGGGAGAAACTTAAAACTCTCATGAACAAGAGGTTCCTTCTGGAAAGCTACAAGCAAGACATCTACAATCGATTCTTCTCACTTAAGCAAAACAACATGAGTGTGGGTGAATACATGAGGGAGTTTGAGCAACTCCTCTTGAGGGGAGGCATCCATGAACCCCATGAGCAAACCGTGGCTAGATTTCTCAACGAGTTAAACCCTCTTATTGTAAGAAAGGTGGAACTTCAAACCTATTTCACCTTGGATGATGTCTTTAAGCTAGCTCTCAAGGTTGAAAAGAGAAAGAAGGAAAAAAAGATCTTCACCAAGCCATTTCCAAAGGAGCAAGCAAGTTCAAAATCTCCATTCAAGCCCTCCATTCCTCCTAAACCCGAAGGCACCTTATGGGTTGACAGGGGCAAGTCCGTGGCTCTTCCTTCACCAAAGGAGTTGCCTAAGAAGCTTAAGGGCAAGAAGTGCTTTAAATGTTAAGGGTATGGGCACTTCCAATATGATTGTCCTAACCGAAGAGTCATGACCATACAAGAGGTTGAAGAAGTAGATGCCCTATTGATGGAGACTCAAGAGGAAGCTCATAAGGAAGAATCGGACTACGTTGACGAAGAGACTCAACTTGAGACCGATAAAGGTGAATTACTTATCTTGAGGAGGGTTTTATACACCCAAGACACTCCTTATGACAAGGCTTAAAGAGACATGATCTTTCACTCCCGGTGCACCATACAAGATAAGGTTTGCAATTTGATCATTGATGGTGGAAGTTGCACCAATGTAGCCTCCACTACACTCATTGAGAAGCTTGGCATTCCTACCACTTCACATCCCAAGCCGTACTCTCTCAAATGGCTCAATGATGGTGGCGACATTAAGGTATCTAAGCAAGCACTCATCTCTTTTTCAATTGGTAGAAAGTATAAAGATAATGTGCTTTGTGATGTGGTACCTATGAGTGCATGTCATTTACTTTTGGGTCGGCCTTGCCAATTTGATAGACATGTCATGCATCATGGGTTCAAGAACACTTACTCTTTGGTCATTGATAAGGAAAATATAGTCTTAAATTCATTACCACCAAACCACGTCCACAAATCCAAACCCGGGGTGGGAAGTGAGAAAAAGAGAGACCTTCTCATGTTGAGTGAAACACGGGTTGAGAGAGCTTTAAGCAAGGGTAAGCAAGTTTTAGCTTTAATCATGCTTGAAAGCAACAAAAGTGAGGAAGTGACTTCCTTACACCCTATGATCCGCCCCCTCATTTCTCAATATCAAGATGTCTTCTCACAAGATTTACCCCCCGCCCTCACTCCAATTCGAGGCATTGAGCATCAAATTGACCTCATTCCCGGTGCCCCACTTCCAAACAAAGCAGCCTATAGATGTAACCTTCAAGAAACCAAAGAGCTTCAAAGACAAGTTTATGAGTTGTTGGCTAGGGGTTATGTAAGGAAGAGCATGAGTCCTTGCTCGGTCCCGGCTTTATCAGTGCCTAAAAAGGATGGATCATACCGCATGTGTGTAGATAGTAAGGCCATCAACAATATTACTATCAAGTATAGGTACCCCATACATAGGCTTGATGACATGCTTGATGAACTCCATGGCTCCTCCCTCAATTCCAAAATTGATTTAAGGAGTGGATATCACCAAATCCGGATAAAGGAAGGAGATGAGTGGAAAATGGCATTCAAGACAAAGGGTAGGCTTTATGAGTGGTTAGTGATGCCTTTCGGCCTCTCTAATGCCCCTAGTACATTTACAAGATTGATGAATGAGGTTTTGAGGCGTTTTCTTGGGAAATTTATGGTGGTCTACTTTGATGATATCCTCGTTTATTCAAAGAGTCAAGAAGATCATCTACATCATTTGGAAGAGGTATTTAAGGTTCTAAGAGCTCAAAGGCTCTTTGGCAAGATTGAGAAATGCGAATTCTTTGCACCTCAAGTCACCTTTTTATGGTGTGTTCTTTCTAAGGATGGAATCGCCATGGACCAAGGCAAAGTGGAAGCTATCAAGTCATGGCCAACTCCCTCCATCATCACTGAAGTTAGGAGTTTCCATGGCTTGGCATCATTTTATAGAAGATTCATTAAGGGTTTTAGCACCCTCACGGCTCCCATCACCGAATGCATGAAGAAAGGTTCATTTAAGTGGACCAAGGCCACCCATGTTGCTTTTGAGAAACTCAAGTCCAAGCTAAGTGAGGCCTCGGTGCTAGCCCTACCCAACTTTGATAAACTCTTTGAGGTTGATTCTGATACAAGTGGAGTGGGTATAGGGGCTGTCCTCATACAAGATCAATGCCCTATTGCCTATTTTAGTGAAAAGCTCAATGGTTCAAGGAAGAACTACTCAACTTACGACAAGGAGTTCTATGCATTGGTAAGAGCTCTTGATCATTGGTCTCATTACTTAAGGCCAAAACAATTTGTCCTTCATTCGGATTGTGAGGCCTTAAAGTACTTGATTGGCCAACACAAGCTCAATCCAAGACATGCTAAATGCGTTAAGTTCTTGCAAAGCTTCTCCTTTGTGGCCAAACATAAGAAGGGGAGCACTAATGTTGTGGCGGATGCACTATCAAGGCGGCATTCTCTCTTAGCCATAATGGAAGCAAGGGTTCTAGGCTTCCAATTCATCCGTGAGCTCTATCAAGAAGATGAATACTTCAAGCACTATCTCCATGAACAAGAAGGTCACAACCATAGCCCCTACACTCTCCAAGAGCGCTTCTTATTCAAAGGCAACAAACTATGCATTCCAAAGGGGCCAATCCGAAGGCTTCTCGTCAAGGAGGTTCATGGAGGAGGTCTAGCCGGTCATTTTGGGATCAGCAAGACTATTGACATGCTCAAGGAGCATTTTTATTGGCTAAGAATAGGAGGTGCTGCTCATGAGGTGATTTCCAAGTGTTCCCTATGTCAAAAGGCCAAAAGTCAATTCCACCAAGGGTTATACACCCCATTGCCTCTGCCTGATGGTCCTTGGGAAGATGTGAGCATGGACTTTATAGTTGCCCTTCCTAGAACTCAAAGGGGCAAAGATACTATTATGGTGGTGGTGGACCGTTTCTTAAAGATGGTTTACTTCATTCCTTATGACAAGACCGATGATGCCTCTCACATAGCCCATCTCTACTTTAAGGAAGTTGTTAAGCTACATGGCATTCCTAAGAGCATTGTATCCGATCGAGATACAAAGTTTCTTAGTCATTTTTGGAGATGTTTATGGAGGCTCCTTGGTACTAAACTCTTGTATAGTACCTCCCACCACCCTCAAACCAATGGCCAAACCGAAGTAACCAACAAGACCCTTGCTACTTACTTCAGAGTTTAGTGAGCAAGAGCATCAAGGAGTGGAATCTCAAGCTTCTACATGCTGAATTCGCATAGAATCGAACTCCTAGCTTTGCTACTTCCCATTCTCCTTTTGAGTCTTGCTATAGAATCAACCCTCTAACTCCCCTAGAACTCATACCACTTCCACTTGAGTCTAGAGTGAGTTATGAGGCCGAAGAGAGGGCCAAAGAGATGAAGAAGCTTCACCAATAAATTCGGGCCAAGATTGAGAAGACAAATGAGATGTATAAAGCTAGAGCCAACAAGCACCGCAAAGCCATTACCTTCAAACTCGGGGACTTGGTGTGGACACACTTGAGAAAGGAGAGGTTCCCCTGTAGAAGGAAGAACAAACTCATGCCAAGGAGTGATGGTCCTTTTAAGGTCCTTAAAAGGATAAATGATAATGCTTACAAGTTAGAACTACCCGGGTACATAGGTGTATCATCTACATTTAATGTGAGTGATCTCACACCCTATCTTGAGGATGAAGAAGACGGTGATGATTTGAGGGCAAATAACATTCAAGAAGGGGAGGATGAAGCAAATGTCATGCCTACACAAGTCCAAGAGAACTCACAAATCCTTTTTAGGGCTCACAAGCTACTACAAAGGGGACTTGGCCCATATGTTGTTTTGGAGCTTCAATTCCAACCTCATCCTAAGCCTTTAGGATGTGTTACTCTTCTATTTTAGGAAGGTCAAGAGGTCTTCTAAAGGGTTTTGTCCATCAAAATGAAGCAAACCCATAGAGATAATAAAAAAGCCTAAAACAAGTAGGTATATGCTAGCTACAATTTAACCCAGTTTTAACTCGATTTTGTGGGCTTAATTATTCAAGCTTAGCATGGGTTTAAAATGCTGCAAACCCACTTTTTGGGAACCTTCTTATGTCAGCTAAAATGGCATAAAAATATTTCTAGGTTAAGTCATTGGGAGATAGGTCAAATGAAGTCACTTTCAGCAAACTGTAGATTCTGATCTAGTCTGGACCACTTGGAGAGTTTAGGCTGTAACCTCCAAACGGTAGCTCTAAATGCCCTCCCACTTGAGCCATCTGACAATAAACTTTCCAAGCTTTCTAACAACACCTGTTTGAGCTGATTTGGGTACGTGTGGCAGAAGTTATAGCTGTTAGAAGTTGAAGGTTGTGCACTAAAAGCGATAGGACAGCATGTCACTATCACCTTTGTACTTGCTTTACTTTTTGATTTTTCCTTTGCTTTATAGACGTTGGAAAGGCCCTTCTGATGCTTCCTTCAGCGTGTAAAAGGCTCTCTTTTATAAAGGGAGGCCTTAAGTTGTAAGTTTTAGAGATTTGAATGATCTATGAAATAGCTCAAAGCTTTCTCTCTCTAAAATCTTAAGTTCTCTTTATCCTTTCTCAAAGGTGGTGGGTCTTGAGTGGAATCCTTTATAGAATTGTGGGTGGCATAGCCTTTAAACAATTCTTGATGGATCCTTAGTCTTGATTGGTGGCCTAACCTTTAGATCAAATCATATCTTGTTACTAAGAGGAAATTTGCAACTAAACTCAAGCAAGCTACATCCGGCCCATCTAGTTCACTCTCCAAGTTATCCAGACTGGATCAGAATCTGCAGCTCGCTGAAAGTGACTTCATTTGACTTATCTCCCAATGACTTAACCTAGAACTCTTTTGATACCATTTTAGCTGACATAAGAAGGTTCCCAAAAAGTGGGTTTGCAGCATTTTAAACCCATGCTAAGCTTGAATAATTAAGCCCACAAAATCGGGTTAAATTGCAGCTAGCATATACCTTATTGTTTTAGGCCTTTCTTATTATCTCCGTGGGTTTGCTTCATTTTGATGGACAAAACCCTTTAGAAGGCCTCTTGACCTTCCCAAAATAGAAGAGTAACACATCCTAAAGGCTTAGGATGAGGTTGGAATTGAAGCTCCAAAATAGCATAGGGGCCAAGTCCCCTTTGTTGTAGCTTGTGAGCACTAAGAAGGATTTGTGAGTTCTCTTGGACTTATGTAGGCATGACATTTGCTTCAGATTGTCTATGTTTTGATAACCCATGAGGTTGTATGGGTTTTGGTAACCCATGAGGTTTTTCAAGTTCTGGTAACCTCCGAGACTCCTTGGTAGGGTCACTCACAATTAACTAAACTATGTTTCTGGTTTTGAATAATAGCTAAGAATTTGAAGTTTGAAGATCTTGAGATGATAGGGAATAAATTTTATTTCGAACTATCTGAATGTTTCTCTCTCACCCCTAAATGTTTGAAATGAATCTAAGTAAGTGTTTTACCATAACAGTTAGACATTATTGAGCTCCATCTCACTTTTAGAACTGTTTTATATCATGTATTAATGTGCTGCATAGGGATGGGATATGAGTGAGGCTGTATGGCATGGTTGAGTCAATTTTTCCATTAGCATGGAATAATGTCGGACATGTAGTTGACTATGTTAACCTTGGACCTTTTGACCATTGAATTGGATTATAATTTTACTTATTCAATAAATGATCCTTTGTTCAATAATTTTGAGTATAAAATAAAGTGCCGCAAGTATACGACTATCGTTGTAACACTTGAGGGATGTCTCCGTAGGGACGAGGATGAGATTAAGGTCACGATCCACAGAATTATCCTAACAAAATTAAATTATCCTAACAATGACATAGGCTAAATTAATCTAAGCACAAGTCATGAACGAATCACATCTGATCAAGCTATAACAAACTAAACCAAAGGATTGAGCTAGACCATATGAATACTAACAAAAACGATTAAAAACTAAAACATTAGGAGAAAGAAATATTTACTCTAAACGAGAAATGCAACAAGCCAAAAACAAAACCACGAAACAAGTAAGACTTGAATAAATTTCAACTAACTAGAAAATTTAATGTAAAGCAATGAACTAAGAATAAAGCACCAAACCAGATGAAGAAAAAAAGAATAGGAGCAAGATTGTTGATCAAACTAGGCATCCCCAGATTTGGCTAGGCCTGAATTCACACTCACTCATGGCCCCATCATCAGCTCTCCCCCTTGGCAGTTCCAACATTACGGTACTACTCTATCCATAATAGAAACAATGAAACAAAGGGAAAAGGCGAGCATGAATTTAACAATCAAAACCCGGAATCGAGTTCATCCACATCTCACTACAAGCAACAGAGGATGAAAGAAACGGGAAATATAGACTCAAAATTGAGCAAAATCCATACTATAGAAATAGAACACCCAAACTGAAATTTAGCAAAACAACTATGACAGAAAACAACATGCCCAGAACTTATTGAAGGGTGTGAAATCAAAAACAGGGGAAGAAGAAAAGAATGAACAGCAAACGAACCAAGAAAAATCGAATCATGAGCAGATAACCCACTTCCAAGTTGAACCAATTTCATAACATTCGAAGCCTAAAATCACAACCCTTGCAAATACAACTCGGAATTGATAAAATCAAACAAAATTACATGAATTCGAAGCCTGAAATATAATCTAGAATCGAAAGGGATGAAATGAAAACAGAAACCCTAAATTCCTAATAACTCCAATTGAAAACAAAAAAACCTAAAATTAAACCTAAGAAACTTATACTAAGCCTAGATCGATACCTAGCTGCACCGCATCTTTAATTTATAATCAAACTCGGCTTGATCTCACCCCTTGATTCGCGTGGTATCGTGGATGGCAGATGATGGTTGATGCTGCGTGGGATTCAGATGAGACTGGTGGAGATGTGGATGGTGATGTGTGGAGTAGAGAGATGGACCGAAAATGGGGGATGGAGAGAGAGAGTTGAAGCTGTGATGGTGAGGGGAAGCCGAGAATTAGGGAGGTTCTCTAGGTTTTGTGAGGAGAGAGAAGATGAATTAAGGAAGGGGGGAGGGAGTTAAAAGTCACATGCACGGCTCATAGGGGGGATGGATTAGTTGGGCTCCGGTGAGGGTTGAGACATTTCTGAGCCCACTAGATCTGATTCTAATTTCCAAATTCGTCTCCTTTTACTTTTCTTTTGAGCTTTTGTGCTTCTAAACCCGAGATACTCAAACCAATTCATTTTCATGGCACTTTAATCATCAGCTTCCCACATTTTTTCCCATTTATTATAAAACCTACAAGACAAATAAAAATCAAATAAAATCCTAATTTATGTTTATTTCAAGGATAAAATAAGTATAAGTGGTATAATAAAATGTCATATTTTCAGTGCAAACAATTACCCCCACACTTAAATTGTGCTCGTCCTTGAGTAAAATAAGAAAAAATCCTTAAAAAATGGGGAGAAAGAAAAAAATTGAAAATAAAATCCTAACTCACTTTCGTAGGAATCACAGTTGCATTTAGCATATGCAACAAGCCCTTTAAACCCCTTAGTTTCTCAAATGGACGAGGTGAGGTCTCATGAGGGTTTGCAGAAGATATACCCACAAAATCTTTTGAAAGGGAAAAGAAAAAAAAAGAAAGAAAAGTAAGAAAAGAAAAATAAAAGAAATTCTTTACACCATAGTATAAAAAGGGGGCCAATATAAAATTTCAATTGTCACTTCCCATAGTCAAGATATTAGCCTGTATATAACTAAAGTGTACACTTCAAAACTTTAAGTCCTCATGGAAGACATCTAACTTCAATTTTTCACTCCACAAACCAACATAACAATGTATCCACCATAGTGCATGGTGTGTGAGTGTACCATCACCTTGAGAGTTAGGCTAACAACGATTTGACTCAATCCCACTTAACTAACTTATTGACTCACTGTCATAGGAAGCAAGTTTTTCCAGTAGCAATATTGCTTCAAAGGGTAGCACCCAGTAACGCATGCTTCAAAGGGATACTTGTCATTCCCGACTTTGATTCTTCTTTTTTCTTTTTTTTTTTTCCAAGTTGAGAGCAAAAACAATAACTATACACAGACAAGTGGGAGAATCAACTATGAAAGCCTACGATTCTAGGATAATAGTGACGTTTTAAAGAAAGGATTGGATTCATAGTTTTAAGGGAATAATGAGGATAGAAGTAGGGTATAGAATGTCACCCTTCGGATTACGTCTTTACCGTGTATATTTTACCTATATACAACCTAATGCCAAGTCACAAGAGGTCAAGCTCGTCAAAATAGTATACACTCCCCAAAATAACACAAAAGAAATGAAAGAAAAAGGAAAGAAAAGAAAATCGTTTTTTTTTTTTTTAAAAGAAATGCAAACTTCACCCCCACACTCAAAAATAAAAGGAGAAGCATATACACTGAAGAAAAGACAAAACTTAAAAATAAAGAAAGAGGACAAGACTCAAAAATCAAAAATAAAATAAGAAAAATAAAATAAAATTATACACACAATAGAAAAGTCAAAACATAAAACATACCAAAGAAAAGAAAATAAAAAAGGAAAAAGAGAGGAACGATTGAACTAGGTTAGGTGTAGCATACACCTGAACTATGCCTTCTTAAATCAGAGAGGTCCTTGGAGCACCAGCCACTCCATATCATTCCAAACTGCTAACTCAAATCGAAACCCATTAGAGTACGTAGTAACTTATCAAACTTACTGGAACAACTTTCAAATAGAAGAGGACAATAAGCATTATAAAGTATATTCCATATCCAACATATGATCAAGCTAGCACAATTAAGGGCTTGTTTTAGCTTATCAAAATTTTGGACCCAAACATCAAAAAGACATACATACTCATAATCAACCAACAAAAGGGTCATCAACCTAGAAATTTTATTATCATAAAAGAGCTATCTAGGAAAAATAGTGGGACCTAAATCCTTAAGTCTACTAATCTCAGTATGCTCAAGAGTCTGGTCTAAATCACAATCTTCAGTCATAAAGGTCTCAAACTCCAAAAATTCAGACTTGGAGGATTCAGAGACATGGTCACTAATGAAGGGGTTGGATGGCGATAAGACACAGGTGGTAGGAACTAACTCGATTAACTCGGATGAAGTGGAATTCACTAACCCGAAGGTAGAAGGGATAAACAGAACCTTATCCTCCTCAAAGGCCTTAATAAGATACTCCCCTGAATGTTCCTCCTCAATGTGGTCCTTTAAATCACTAAATGCATCATGCTCCTCACAACTAGCACCACCCTTAAGTCTCTCACCTTCATCAAACTTGCAATAAAGGGTTAAGGGATTAGGTAGGTCGGGAAAAATCAAGACATCTTTAGTGATGTCCCTAGGTGTGCAGGGCTCAAGAGGGGAAACATGTAGGGGGTGTCATTCCCTTCCCTAAGATCAGCAAAAGGTGTATCACCGTGCATATTGGGCCTTGGAGGAAGAAAAGACTCAAAATCGTCAACTGGACTAACATTAGGCATAGGATATCCTAGACTAGGGTCAGTCACATGCAAGTCACTATAACATTCCCTATATTGAATAGCAAAAAATTCCCCATCATGTCCTTAATGCAATGTTCTAGTGCATCTATATCAGTAGATAATGGATAAGAATGCATTTCATGACTAGAAGATTGACAATAATTGCATAAAACAGGAGGCACATAAGCTTGTTGAAAACAAGGGTCTCTAAATTGATCCTAATGGTAAAGTTGAAAATGATAAGCATAAGGATCTAAAGAAGAGTGAACAAGAGCTTCTTTAGCTTGCTCAAACTCCCGAGTTTCCTGAGCCAAGTATTCAAAGAAATCCCAAACGTCATTTGGAGTTTTTAGGCAGCAAGCCTCGAAAACCGCCAAGACACATGGACTTAACATGACCCCTAAATTCAGCATTTAGACCCACACAAATAACCTCATAAATTCCCATTTTTCAAAATTTTAATTCAATTGAGCGCGGTAATCATTGAGTCTCCAAAAATATCTCCAAAAAGGCTTATGTTCAAATTGAGGGAAATTGAAAACTGACATTTTTTTCTTTCAACTTTTAAATTTTCAGTTTTTTTTGAGGTTTTTTTTTTCAACCAAAAAAAAAACACAAAAAAAAGGCACTAAGACCACCAATGAAAAGCGATGAACTAACTAAACCAAGGAAATAAACCAAATAAGAGAATGGACATCAACCAAAAAAAAACTAAATTACCAAAGCAAAATTGAACACCAAAAACTTGTTGGATAATTTTGAGTATAAAATAAAGTGCCACAAGTATACGACTATCAACGTAGTACTTGAGGGTCATCTCCACATGGACGAGGATGAGATTAAGGTCACGATCAACAGAATTATCCTAACAAAATTAAATTATCCTAACAATAAAATAGGCTAAATTAATCTAAACACAAGTCATGAACGAATCACATCTGATTAAGCTACAACAAACTAAACTAAAGGATTGAGCTAGACCATATGAATACTAACAAAAATGATTAAAAACTAAAACAATAGGAGAAAGAAATATTTACTCTAAACAAGAAGTGCAACAAGCCAAAAACAAAACCAAGAAATAAGAGAGACTTGAATAAATTCCAACCAACTAAAAAACTTAAAGTAAAGCAATGAACAAAGAATAAAACACCAAACCAGATGAAGAACAAAAGAATAGGAGTAAGATTGTTGATCAAACCAGGCATCCCCAGATTTGGCTAGGCCTGAATTCACACTCACTCATGGCCCCATCATCAACCCTCTCCCTTGGTGGTTCCAACATTACGGTACTACTCTATCCATAATAGAAACAATGAAACAAAGAGAAAAGGCGAGCACAAATTCAGCAATCAAAACCCGGAATCGAGTTCATCCATATGCCACTACCAGCAACAGAGGACGAAAGAAACAGGAAAAACATCCCAAAATTGAGCAAAATCCCTGCTATAGAAACAGAACACCCAGATTGAAATTTAGCAAAACAACCATGACAGAAAACAGCATGCCCAGAACTCATTGAAGAGTGCGAAATCAAAAACAGGGGAAGAAGAAAAGAACGAACAGCAAACGAATCCAGAAAAATCGAATCATGAGCAAATAACCCACTTCCAAGTTGAACCAATTTCATAAAATTTGAAGCCCCCTTGCAAATGCAACTTGGAATTGATAAAATAAAACAAAATTACATGAATTCGAAGGCTAAAATTAAATCTAAAATCGAAAGGGGTGAAACGAAAATAGAAACCCTAAATTCCTAATAACTCCAATTGAAAACGAAAAAACCTAAAATTAAACCTAAGAAACTTAAACTAAGGCTAGATCGATACCTAGTTGCGCTGCATCTTCAATTTATACTCGAACTCGGCTTCATCTCACCCCTTGATTTGCGTGGTGTCGTGGATGGTGGATGATGGTTAATGCTGCATGGGATTCGGACAAGACTGGTAGAGAGGTGGATGGTGATGCGTGGAGTAGAGAGATGGACCGAAAATGGGGGATGGAGAGAGCGAGTTAAAGCTGTGATGGTGAGGGGAAGCCGAGAATTGGGGGGGTTCCCTAGGTTTTGTGAGGAGAGAGAAGATAAACTAAGGGAGGAGGGAGGAAGTTAAAGTTACGTGCACGGCTCATGTTAGGGGGGGGATGGATCAGCTGGGGTCAGGTAAGGGTTGGCCCGAGACATTTCTAAGCCAACTGAATCTGATTTCAAATTCGTTTTCTTTTGCTTTTCGTTTGGGCTTTTGTACTCCTGAACCCGAGATACTCGAACCAATTTATTTTCCTGACACTTTAATCATCAGCTTCCCGCATATTTTTCCATTTATTATCAGACCTACAAGATAAATAAAAATCAGATAAAATCCTAATTTATATTCATTTCGAGCATAAAATAAATGTAAGGGTTGCAAGAAAATGTCATATTTTCGATGCAAACACCCTTTTACCCCTTTCCCTTATATTTTGTTATGAAATATTGTGGTCACGCCATCTGGGTTATTTTTTCCGTTGCATTAAATAGATTAAAAATTATAGCGAAAATAAGTTAGAATTTTCCAAGCATCACAAAAAGATTAGTAGGTTAAAAGGTGAATTTTGATTAAATAGGGTTAATATTTTCTTTAATAAAGCCTTGGGTTGGAGCAAAAGTAGAGAATTTTGAACCTGGTCTGAAGTCCTACTTTACATGAAGGTCTGACGCGAAAATTACTACTTACGAGCTTAAGCAACTATCGATAAATTCTCCAAATAAAAAATCATCTTTATTATTCTTTGAGAATTATGATTATAAATGTTAAAGGCTTTTCATTCTATCCTACTTAAAAGAAGTTTCATTCTCGAAACTTCACAAACGAATTTGTTATAAACATCTCAATTTTTAGGATTTTGCATAACCAATGTCTAATTTGAACTTGCTCAATTGAAATTAACCCAAATCATAATGACCTGAGAATTAACCCGACCAAAACTTGTATTTGATCAATATCTGAAGTAAATACCCTAGATTTATCCTAGCCACCAGCAATATTTATTACGCATACGTTCATATACATTACCACACACATTTGTTTATTAAGCCCTGCACGTGTTTCTTATATATGCAAAATTAATGGCAATTACATTATGTGGGGCAGTCGTGAAGTAGCTCTTGCGCGGTTGGTGGAATGTTGCTGCCTTGCTGGTTCTAACTACTTGCGGTTGAGTTTTAAAATCTTGACAAATGCAATTTTAAAATTTTTGCCTGTTTATGTCTCCCTTCTTTTCCTTATTGCTTTTGTTTTTGGTTGAAGCCTTCATTTGCATCTTAAATTTCTACGATGCTTATTTTTTTTCTAATTTTATAGAATTGAAAATATTTGGTTGGTACCTCTTTTTTATTTTTTAGTGTTTTTAAATTTCAAAGTCATTCACATTCCCCTTTTACTCTTTTAGCCTTTTAACTCTTTAATTGTTTTATTATGTTATTAGTCATTTTGAACTTTTTGAAATGATGTTAAGCCAAATGCTATTAATAAAATATTTTAAATTTACAAATGCTTTTACAATATAAGAAGATGAATCTATAGTACCAAATAATGAACTTTTCATATATATTTACTGTAACTTTAGTTAGGAATTATGAATTTTTTAATTTTTTGAGGGATGAACTTTTAGTTACAAATGATTAATTCAATCATTTCTTTCAAATAATGAACCTTTTCAAGAGTCTGTTGATTGTTCACTGATAAAAACATTAATTTTATGGGATTAATCCTTTTAAATTAAAAAAATTTAAATTTTTTGAGTAATAAATTTTTTTAGGTCTAAATGATGAATCATTTGATATTTTGGATGATGAATATTCTCCATTATATGATATATCGTTTTTCAGGGTATATACCTAGGATCATACTAATCTATATAAGGGTGAGAAAAAAATCCAAAATGAAAAAATTGAACCAAAAAAAAACCGAGAAAACAAACTAAACAATCGAGAAACTGGAGTGATTTTTCAAAATAACTTCATGGTTTCGGTTTTGGTTTGGGTTTAGCCGTTTGCAAATCAGGGCTAACCGAGATCAAAACTTCAATTTTTTTTTAAAAGAATACTTAATTTTATATTGGCCATATGCAAACTTTATAATTATTAGAAGATAAGGCTAAACATACACTAATGTATAAATTAATCTTTGGTGTCATAAATAGTTAAATTAGATTGAAAAAGGAATGAAATTTGAAATTTAACAATTTAAATCAACGGTTAACTGGTAACTGAACCGAAAATAAGATTAATCGAACCAAAAAATTGATTAACTATGACACCCCATCCTCGAGGGCTAATGATGTTCGTGATTTCTAAAATTCTAGAATGAAACGGATGGAGTTCTGCCTAAAACCTGACCATGGTTCTCCCGCCCTAGGCTAATAGCCTTACACTTATACATGTGATAGAAATAACTAAAGAAAGTTGTAAAGGCTAAATAAACTCAACAGCTACAAGCCGGAGAATCAACTTTACGGACCACACGCCCAGAGTAAACAAAATTTGGAATTAAATAAAAGTAAAGAAAAACAAAAGAAAAAGACAACTCGACAGATCACATTTCTAGAGCATAGGGCTTTATATCCTGAAACATTTCGAGCATAACAACTAGACGATGAGTATCAACTCAGATGGTTGGCTCAAATGGCCATTCAGAGCAACTAGACCACATGAATTACATGGTGTGCATCAGTGCATGAGATACATTTTATAGAACCCAGTGCAAATCAAACGCTTAAAATTGCACCATTGACTCTAGATCTTATACATTTACATATAGTTTTCTTAAAACAGGTTAACAAAAGCAGCTAATAGGAATCATATCATCTCACAAAAACTAATAACATCCAGATGTTTATCAAGAACCTAGGGGCAAAGGGACAAAGAGGGGAGTGAGCCAACATATGCTGTAATG
Source organism: Carnegiea gigantea (assembly GCA_029747015.1). Taxonomy (NCBI): domain Eukaryota; kingdom Viridiplantae; phylum Streptophyta; class Magnoliopsida; order Caryophyllales; family Cactaceae; genus Carnegiea; species Carnegiea gigantea. The sequence goes on along the minus strand of JAKOGI010002043.1, from coordinate 39,616 downwards.
CCTTGGCCTCTCCCAGGTCGCAAGCAGTTACCAGGAACAGCTTTAAGGATGGTCGACTGACCCTACAAATCACCATAAGCCTTCTGGCGTACTTCATCCTCGCTCACACACTACCCAGAAAACTTTCCGGAGGTCTCCCATCCTAAGATTGCTCCATAACGAGCACGATTAACTATGAAGTTCTTAATAGTGCACTTCCCGAAAAGAAAGGTGCACCTTTGGTGATATAAGTAGTCACTTCAATCCTTTTAATTCATATTCGGGGTATTACATACGCTTAGTGGATAATCTGCAATTCCTAAAACCCAAAATAGTTGCACACAGTGCAATAAGTAGTAGTCACGCTGTATGTTTTAATTAATAGTAGCATATTGATAGCAACATATTAACCAAGCAACGCTCAATAAATCCTCAACTTCTCACTAGCAACCCAGAGAGGTCAAACTATCAAAGTAATGGTTCGATCGAACTCCTAGCTTAGCATTCAGACCTCAAGATTTAACTAAGGGCACCACTTGATTATCAAACGTGAAGGTAATGATAAACAGCGAATTACATTTAATACACAAAAGCTTCACTTAGGTTATTAACTTTAGTCCTTTTTTTAACATGAACGGGAATAGCAATCAAAAGGCCTTAAAACTTTCATTCAAATTAAATCAAGCTAGTATAAAGCTAAGGGAGGGCAGCCCAGTGTACAAGCATCCCCCGTTCACGCAGGGTCCGAGGAAGGGCCCCACTCCAATGAGTGAATTGTAGGCAGCCTAACCTGACTTTGTCAGTGGCTGATTCCAAGACTATTATAAAGCTAGTTTCATATAAATTAGACAGTGTATAAAAGAGTTATAAAGGACCAAAATCTAAGATCTTTAGGGTTAAGTCAATGCAGTAAAAGTTAAACATGTGTAAAAAGGAATGAGAGATCCAAATTGAAGCTCCTGATAACCACAAAGGAATCTTTCCTTTTTGTTGAATAATCCTTCTCTTCCTCGCAATACCAAGGAGAAAACTCACTTTTAGCTTTATAGAGCTTCTCATAAAATAGAATTTATAAAGCTCGTGGTTAAATTCTCTAGGTGTCTCATACATTTAGTGCCAACAGATCCCGGGAAACTGAACGGTGGGAGAGCTACATCACCCTTGCTAGGGTCCTGAAAGCAACAATATTTGCGCGCGTTTCAATGAATCTTCCATACAAGAGTCTTGGTTCTCAAATAATGATCCTTCTATACAAGGGCCTAGGTTCTCTTTTGATACTACCTCTTCTGATGCAGGATTAACCTTTTCCAAATCAAAAGTTCCACTTAATTCTTTTGTAAACCAAATCACCAGCAATCGATTCGTTTAGCACAAATTCAAGTTTAAAATCAAGGCCAGGCAAGGCCTAGTCCATGAAGATATGCATTTATCAAACCAGAATATTAGAAATCAAACAGGTTTTACAACTTAAGCTCCAAGCCAAGATCGAAAAAGTACTTTGGGTTATTATGATACATAGTTGCTAGAAAATAAGAACTTTTTACCGTTCAAATAGATTTTCTCATTCACTAGACCCAAGGTTTCGATTCTCCGATTATGTTTGAAGAAAACAGTCTATGTCATAGTTCTAGTACGAGGTGTGAATTCAAGACACAAAATTCATCATAGTAGTTAGAAATGCAAGCCATTGAATTCAACAAGTCAGATCACAAGTTAAGCAACCTGGGAGCTATTTTAGTTTATGTCGGGTTCAAGTTCAGGTCCTTATCAGGTTCCCTCAGTTCCTTTTAGTATTTCAGCAACTCATAGGGAACACCCAAGTACAAGGAACATATTCGAGGTGCTACTGGGTACAGGTTCAGGTCCTATTCAAGCCTCAGCAATATAATTTTAGGTTAAGGCTCAATTTCATTCTACTTTGTACGATTCAGTTCATCTCAGGTTCAGTTGGATTCAGGTTCAGTATGATTTAGTTCAACCATGTTCAATACTGTTAAGTTCAATTTAGGTTCAGTATGGTTCAGTTTAGTTTGGTTCAATTCAATTTCATCTAGGCTGTGTTCAGTTCTACGCCAACTCTACAGCAAAACATCCATTAGAAAAAGTTTAGAACAGAATCGAGTTCGCCCGTCTACTGACCGATTCATTGGCCTGCTGAACTAGCTAGCACACGAGGTTTTACTCAGCTTTTCCCCACCACACACGACACAAACATAGCATCAGTATAAATCCAACCTCCGATTTCTGTCTAAATTGCTACCCTTCCACCCCATTCAATAGTCCCAAACATAAACTGAAACAAAAAGTCATGGCATATGAATAATGAAATTCCTAATTAGTAATATAAGAGTAGGCCGAAAACAATAGTCAAATCATCTCCAAACTCCCCCTGTCAGCCTCACAGTTCACCCATCATTCAACATCAACCCAGTTTCTCCAATTAGAATAGAGATTTTACCAATTTCATTCCGTCATGCATCTTTCAACGATTCCCCAATCTACCAACATTCAACCTAATGATTCCACCAAAATCTTTCATGGGCAAATCAAAGTTTCAAAATATAAATTTAGGATTGAAGACTATCCACCTCGAATTCAAGCTTAAATGACTCAATTTAAGGCTAATTGGGCTAAAATATGAGTTGCATTCGAGTTCTCTTTTTCCTCCTTTGCTACTGTTTGTGCGCCTTCTTCTTCCCGACCTACTACTGCCCGTCTGCTCTGTTCCTCATCCTCTTCCTCTCGCTGCCACGCCCTTTCTCCCTCTTGCTCCCTCTACCTCGCACTTTCTCCCTCTTACTCTCCCTCTAGAACAATGATGGTTGGCATGGAGATGAGTGGGGTTTACGGGTGGAGCTTGCTGTGATTGAGTTTCTTAGGGCATCCCCAGCCGGAGTTTCATTTTTTGGAACTTAAGCCTGCCACGTCAGCATGAGTTCCACTTGCATTCCATTCAATTTTTCAATCACTAGAACTCATTTCAGGACAATTAATTGTCGTGGAGCCCACAATTTGAACTTAACTTATTACTTTTTATTTTTTTTGTTGTGTTTGTGTTTTAACTTTTCTAACATGTGTGAATGTTTTTATTTTTCGAGAGCAAGGAATATTTATTTTATTGACATAAAAATGTATAAATTGATTTTAATTTTTCCTATTATTATTTTTTTGTATTTGTTTTCCAACAAGTAAAAAAAAAAAAACAAGATTGAAAGTACAATTCAATTAAAACCTAATACAAAGGAAGGATCGCAATTGAAAACAAATTACAATACGAAGATTGGACACATTCAAAAAAATACATCCGAACGTTCAACTATTTTTATTTTTAAAAAATTACATCGCCAAATATCGCCAAAAAAAACTACGTTTGCGATGTTCTTTGCACCGTGTGTCGCCTCCATATTTCTTCAACCAAGTCGGATTGAAGACGTGCATGTAAGTCTGAGTTATGAACCTATTGTATTTTATGAAATTAGGCTGCATAGCACGGATGATGGTTCCGTTCGACATTAGGTTGCGGGGTGTTGTCCTCCACATCGTCATATTTTCTCTACTTCATCTCCTCAGGGCGCTGCTTCCTTTCTTCCAAGGATTGTTATCAATCTCTTAACTCAACAGCTTTAGCAGCTGCATCTGCCTTCTTCTCTTGGGTTAGGACATATCGCTCAAACATGGTACTATTCTTCACATTTGTTGCCCATATCGTCGACATCTCTGTTGTCACGATATCCAACACCGGATCTACAACTAGTTCTTTCGCATTTCTCTTGGCATCTTTCGCTCCAATGGGGCGAATAAGCCCACCAACTACTTTAGTTGATGTACCCTCACTGGCAGGAGTTGCAGGGGTGGTAGGGGTGCCGGGGGTGTCACTCTCAGAGTATGTCCCCCCCCCTCAGTTACTCTAAGCCATTTGGAAGACGCTTCTACGAATTGATCGCAAAAGGTCTCCCATTTTGGTTGGTCCTTGAGTAAGACCCACCAATGCATGAGGTCAAAAGACTTTCCCATCATATTAACATAAAGATCTTGGGCATTTTGCATAATGTCGTCATCATTTGCATCACTTAGCTTCGTCCGGTATGCCTGACCCACACAAGCACACCATTTAGAAACTAATGGAGTTGCTCGATTCTATCGAGCATTGCACACCTTTCCCGTTCTCTTGGAAGCACCGTCGAGAGCATGCTAGTTGAAGATGTTGGCCACCTTAGTCCAAAAACCAGCTAACTTTTGATCAACCCCGGTGATTGGATTGGTGCTCACATTAATCCATGACTTCACTAAGTCGCGATCCTCCTCTAATGTCCGCTTAGGGGGCTGCACACCACCTTTCTTGTTGTTAGGGTTATTATTTGGCAAAGGACGAGGTGCTGGTGAGGTCACACGAGGAGGTTCAGGTGTTGTTGAGGTCGTACGAGGAGGTTCAGGTGGGTAACATAGAAGGGGCATTGATCCGTAGCTAAAACTTGGTGGAGGGGTGTTTTGTGGTGGATAGTAATGTTGCTAATTTGTCGGGTATTGTGGCAGATAATGTGGGAATAAGGTGGGGGTTATGTGGCGGTGGATAAAGTTGCCAATTCAGGAGACGTGGGGGAAGGTTTGAACTATTTCCAAGTTCACTTTGTGACTCGTCCCCAGAAAGTAGGTGCATGAAGGATTGTGTATCATTCGGGTCCATTTCAAGGTTCACCTACGTTGTAATTTAAGTTTCAATTTCAATCTAAACTACTCAATTCAATTTCATGTAATTCACAAAAAAATCAAATATTAAAAAATTTTAACAAGCTAAAGAACACTAAATAAACATTTATATTAGTTTAAACTACACATTTAAACATGAACGTACCGGAATTATTAAATAAAAATATTACTTTAAAAGTCTACTAATTTTAATTCTACCTAAACAGATTACTTTAAATCATATACCAACAAAACCATACTACCATCATTTAAAAGTCTACTTCTACATTTCACAAATTTGTGCAAACATAATTACCATATTTTTAGTTTGAATACCTAATTTATCAATTATGCACGTGATATTAAATCATCTAATTATTTCACTAATTAATTTTAAAAATTCAAACATATACTTGAAAATATATAACAAATTAACAACAAGATAACATATTCTACTAAATCAAATTTTCAAATTTACACTTTTTCTCATTCCAATTTCTACCAACTTAATCTAACAATTAAATCAATTTAAAATGTTACATTAAACAATTTAAATTTACACCTAATCTAACAATTAAATTTTGAAATTTTCACATTAGATTCTTTATATTAAACATGTGATTTAAAATGTTACCATATTAATTAAAACGTACAAATGTTAATCACAACATACTAAATTACAAAATAAATCAAACAAATTAAATTTTCATGTTTACACTTTTTCTCATTTTGATTTCTACCAACTTAATTTATGAAAACTACATACCTCTCTTTACACATATTCAACTTCACACATTTAAATTTTCATAAAGTACTGAAAATTCTTGATTTTTAAACATACATTTAGCACTAAAGAATTTCTGTTAAATATTAAACATAACATCGAACAACATACACCTAATCTAACAATTAAAATTTGAAATTTTCACATTAGATTCTTTATATTAAACATGTGATTTAAAATGTTATTATATTAATTAAAACGTACAAATGTTAATCACAACACACTAAATTAAAAAATAAATCAAACAAATTAAATTTCTAACAACTTATTTAATGAAAACTTCGCACATTTAAATTACCATAAAGTAATGAAAATTCTTGATTTTTAAATATACATTTAACACTAAAGAATTTCTATTCCATATTAAACATAACATCTAACAACATAAACCTAATCTAACAATTAAAATTTAAAATTTCTACATTAGCTTCTTCAAACTAAACATGTAATCTAATATGTCATCACATTATTTAAAAGATTCGAACTTAATGTTTAATTCAAGATGATTATAGAACAACTAAGTTTAAGCACGTGAGCATGTTACTTAAAATCAACATGATCATATTATTCAAAATGAACATGATTAGAGAACAACTAATTTTAATTCAACATGATCATATTATTGAAATTCATACTCACAAATTACCCATGCTACCATAATTTTGAAGTCTACTTCTACATTTCACAAACTTATGCAAACATAAATACCATATTTTTAGTTTGAACAACTAATTTACCAATTACGCACATGATATTAAATCATCTAATTATTTCACCAATTAATTTAAAAAATTCAAACATATATTTGAGAATATATAACAAAATAACAATGAAGATAAACTAAACATGTAATCTAATATGTGATTTTCAAACATATTCAACTTCACATTAATTTGTTTGAAAATATTTAACAAATTAACAAAAAATTCAAACCTATTCTATTAAATGTGAAACATAACATCCAACAACATAAATCTAATCTAACAATTAAAATTTGAAATTTTCACATTAGCTTCTTTATGTTAATAATGTGATTTAAAATGTTATCATATTAATTAAAATGTACAAATGATAATCATAACATACTAAATTAAAAAATAAATCAAACTAATTAAATTTTTAAATTTTCACTTTTCCTCATTCCAATTTCTATTAAATATTAAACATAATATCTAACAACATAAACCTAATTTAACAATTAAACTTTGAAATTTTCACATTAGCTTCATCAAATTAATCATGTGATTTAAAATGTTATCATATTATACATAACATCTAAGAACATAAAATATGTATATCATGTGATTTAAAATGTTATCATATTATACATAACATCTAAGAACATAAAATATGTATAACAAATAATTCTTACAAATTTCTTCACTTCACTTCACTTTATCTTGATTCTTCTCAAGCTCACAAATCCACCTCCCAAATATCTAAATAGCAACACCATATAAATAAAAGTAATTAGTTCAAAATTACAACTACATATAATTAATTTAATTAAATCAATAAACATCACTAAATAATAAAATTATTTACCACTTACCACAATTTTTTCCTCTTCACTTCAAAGACTTTTCTTCAAATAGCAGCAAATAATATTTCAGATTGAGATAAAAATGAGAGAGATAATTTAAATTTCATTTTCCAAACAAATAACTTATATTTATACACACAATTTAAATAATAAAAAAAAACAAAACTCCCAAAACCCAGATATTGCATGCGACGGCTATGTTCGCAACGACTAGCCCATTAAAATTGGCCCAAGTCCCCAACATTTCCAGTTCCCGAGCTTCTCCGTTTTTTTGCCAGAAAATTAATCAAAATGCAGTGCTCCATTCAGCCCAGGTAATCGAAATGACGCGTTTTACATGCACTAGCCGACCAAAAAAAAAAAAAGAATGCGGGATGGACTTATACCTGGTTCTGTCCCCCGTTCGCAACCACGCGGGTAATGGGCTGGGGCTGACGCGTGTTACACGCGGACGCAAACCTTACCCGCGTGTAATTGGGCTGCGAATGGCCTTAGTCTCTGGGGTGTAGATATGCGTGACTGGTAAAATAAAGATAGGCTGGTGCTTTTCTTCTTCTTTTTTTTTTTTTTTAAAAAAAAATTTGACTCATTTCTATTTTTTCCTCTTTTTTTTGGGCTTTTCATTTTGGTTCTTCAACTCATTAAACCAAAATGAGTTTGTGCCTGCATAACCAAGACTAGTTAATCCTTAGCATCAAATAGCCCAACTGACTTCGCTAATCTTTCGTAACAACCTATCGAGTCTAATTTTAACTAACTTCTCTAATTTCGTGCAATACATAATAAATTAAGAAAATTTCAAAAACTAATTCACATAAATTAATGCACTTAACTATTATGCAAAAATTTAATGCACTTAACTAGTATGCAAAAATTTACAGTCTGTTTGGAGGGAAGGGGAGGGAAGGGGAATGGAGGTTAATGAACACTTATTTCGTTTGTTTGAGAATATCAAATGAGAGGGAAGGCGGGGGAACCGAGGGGAATATTTCACCCTCATACCCCTCATTTTTATTCACCCTCAAAATGAGGAGGAAAGGAGGGGAAGAAATATTTTTAATAGTTCTCCTCCTTCCTCTCTTACAACATATCCAAACAAGGTGAGTATAAATCACCTTCCCTTCCCCTCTATTCCCTTCCCCTTCTCTTCCCCTCCCTTCCGCTTTTCTATCTCAATCCAAACAATGCGTTAGTCTAATATGTCAAATATACTAAAGCATAGTCAATAAAATTATAACCTTCATAATTGACTCTAATTGAAATTCCTTGGTTATTACGTTAGCTCAGTTTTTCGGTTCAGCTACAGTTTATATATTTCTCAAACTGAAAAATTCTGTGAACCAAAAATGAGTTAATCAAAAATTTTAGTTCGATTTTCGGTACACAATGTTTACGAATCAAATTTTTGATTAACGGATTTTCAATTATTCAAATTTTCAATTGACGAGGTTTGATCACCGCCAGACATACATACGGTAGAATTACTGCTTGCCGCTACCTAAATTTTTTTTAGAAAATGCGAAAAAAATCCTAAACCTACTCAAGGAGCGAACACGTGATGTTAGCGGCATTGGATATGCAGATTGTCAACTTTGCCAGGCAAAACCAACGAGAACGAAATAGTTACTGGGCCCGCAGTCGCTATCAAACAATAATAAACAAAAAACCTAGAATGAATCCCGTGCTTCGCACGAGTTTTTATTGATTTTTATTTAATAATAAGAAAATAAAAATAATTTATCATTTCTGACATCTAAAATATACTATAATACACAATTTTTTTTAAAACAAGTAAAATTTTAAAATCAATATCAATGAAATTATAAGAATTATTTAATATTGTTCTTTCATGATTTAAATATCATAGTCTGCATAATTCTAAGAAAATAGTAACATAAAATAAACCTATAATTTATATGTAGTTGTTTTAGATAGAAAAACATGCATAAATAATTTATGATATTATAATATACAGTGAAAAAGCTTACTGATCAAAAAATTTGAATTATCATTGCACTCATTTTTATTTTTTAAAAATTATTATCTTTTTATTTATGTATATTGTACTTTTTATTGGGACAATTATAAAATAATTAAGTGCAAGCATTTTATTCTCGAACATTATTTGAATTTCCTAGTCATCAATAGTCAATGTATTTTTAAATAGTGATTGGATTGTCTTACAATACACATTTTGTATAGTCAAATTGAGTTAATTAAAATTAAAGTGAGTGTACTGATTTGCAGATAATTTTTAAAGGTACATTACATTATTATTAATTTTTTGTTTTATATTGTTTGTCGTTTAATGTTTATAATTGTTGAAATAATTACATAAAAGATTAATACTTTTATTATTTTATTTCATTATATATATTGTAAATGCATTTTTTACTTCTGAAACTCTATAAGCAAAGGATTATACTAATGTATAGTTATTACTATTTACAAACTAAACTTAATTATAAAATTATTTTTGACTTGTCGAAATGCATGAGTAAAAGAGTACCTGAAACCTTTATTATAATAATAACATTTTTCTTGTTTTGTATTAGTTTATTGTAAAGTCATTTTTGATCTCTCAAAACTATTTGTTGTAAACTAAATATAATTGTAAAATTATTTTTGACTTTAAAATTTTAAGAATAAAATAGTATATTAAATTTTTGTTATTATGACATTTGAAATTAAAGAAAAAAATGAAAAAAAAAGGGAAAGAAGTCAATAATAACATGATACTTGTCAACCATTAAGGGCATTCAATTTTATATCATATATATATATATATATATATACATATATATATATATATATATATATGATGGTTCGTTTTCCTTTTCCTTGAGCATAAAGTAAATTTTCAATTCACAATCCGAAGAGTGGTTTGACTCTGAGAGAGGCGTAGACAAAGAGAGGCATGAGCTATCCTCCCCCAGGTAAACCTCAAAATCACTCAATCGATCGATTGTGTCTGAAAACCCTGCATTCTAATCCGTGTTGAGTTTCGCTTTTCATAGAAAATTTAACCAATTTATTTGCTTGTTGATACTTGAGTTAAATTTTTGTTGATGACAATAATTCAGGGTATGGGACACAGTATGCACCACCGTCAGCACCGCCGCCACCAGGGTACCCATCTGGGGCATATGAAGGGTACCCACCTCCTCCGCCGCCGCCACCAGGGTACACATATCACCAGAGACCTGCTGGGTACCAAGGTTATTTCAATGAAGGGTACCCTCCGCCGCCACCTTACCCTCCGACCCAGGTCTACCACTGTGAGCATGAGCATCACTGCCATCAGCAAGATGGCTGCTTCTCTTTCTTGAAAGGATGGTATATCTTTGACCTGTTCAACTTGTTTGTTTGCTTGTCTATTTTGTGGTTGATGTTCTTTTTTTCTGCTTGTGACTTTTGTTATTTGACCATCCACATTTGCCCCAAGACATGATTAGTTGACATGGCCTCGTGGAAGAAATGTGAAGTGTAAGATTTGTCAAAATTTGGGTGCCAATTTAATTTGTTCCGGCATCTGGGATAATCGGAAAATTTTGATAGATCTTCTTCTGGATGGATGAATTGGGTTTGAGTTAAATCTGGGTGTTGTATCTATGATTCCTGGATTCTGTGCGGTTCCATTGATATTCTGGCTTATTCATTGTTGCAATTAGTCTCAATTTGGTACTGCTGCTTTGGTATGATTTACCTGTGATTCTGGATTTTGGACTGTTGACTTTGTTTTTGGTTACTTGGATGTTTGATATCTTTCGCTCTTGTGTTTGGCAAAGGACTGATGGGCACTTTTGTGAAGCCTCATGTCCTTGAGTTGTGATTATAATAGAAGGGTTTGGGAAGGATGCCTAAGATGACTGATGGTCTGATACTTGTGAGTTATCAGCTATGACTGCCTCAAATGTATTGGCAAAATATGCATGAATTGCAGCAACTGCTTGAGTTGCTGTATTAGATACCAAAATGCTGGAGAGTTTTGACTTAGATAACTAAAACCATGTGTTCGCTAATATTGTAAACTGTTGATCTATATGGTATCGACAAGGGATGCCTGCATGTGGTCTCAGGTAGGCTTTAGGTTATCTGAGTTAAGACCCAATTTGTCAGCTCCACTTTCTACATTAATTATTTGATTCCCCCAGTGCAAGTCATATGTCCTGGACGAGTTTGAAGTCATCATGTATTGGGTTATAAATGTGATAAGTTGGTAGCTCTTGTGTGGACTGAAAGAGTGGAATTTATGGTAGATGGTGGTCAGTCGATTGTGTTTGATGGATTTACTGCATTGAAGAACACTACACTGATTTGAGTCTTTCTAGTTTCTCCATTAGAAGCTTCCATTATATTGATTAGGAAATCTGCCCAGTACCAGTAAGCGCCAAAATCATACATGGGGTTTCCTTGGGATGCATTCATTCTTCCCCCGCTAACATAGGGAGAGCAAGGATAATATTGGATCTGCAAATGTCAAGTTTTCTAGTAGAAGTTTGTAATGTACAAAGTTTTTGCCAGGTATGGGCTTTGGAATCAAAATGCGTCGAGGTTCAATTTCTCCTTTACAACCAAAGTACAAATCTACTTCGTTTGAGATGCCTTAGCTATTGACTTCGAGGATGACGCTTTGAATAGTACAAGGACCGATTGGATTATTGGAAATCCTTGGGTTGTGGCCCATGAGAAAATGGATCGTCTGAGATGTTTTAGCTATCGACTGTGGGGATGACCCTTTGGGAAAGAATGGCACAAGGGCCGATTGCACTATTGGAAATCCTTGCATCATGGGAAAATGGATCATTATTCTTTTTAGGCTGCAAAATGGAAAATTCTACAATTCATTTGGGATGCAGGTGATCCCAATCTACTTGAAATAGGAGGGGAGACTCTCTGCTGCTTTGTTGCGAGCCTTACTGCCACAAAAGTTGTGAACCAAACTTCTTTAAACTGCCCCCCCACCCCAAAAAAAGAAAAACTAAACAATTAAAAAAAAGGAAGCCAGATGAAAAGTACTGGAAAGGGATAAACTGTGTCCACCTGTGATGGTGCACATTCAACATTTGGTTTGTTTTCTATGGCCAATTGTGTGCCCCTGAAACCATCCTGGGAGAATGGTGCAGGCTTGTTGAAGTTTTCCATAATATCCGTTGTTTTTGTGCTCCATTTCGGCATTAGATGAGTGATATTGTTGGGCATGGGATAAACGAAAATAATTTTAGAGCTGGAAAATTTTTGTTTGACCTGAAAAAACCTGGTATAGTCATGAATTTTTTCCGCTCCAAATTTAAGTTTTAGATCCAAGAATTTTCCCATTTCTATCGTTCAACCCCAATTTTGACCCTCCTTTAGGCTTGTTTGATTCATTTCACCTGGGAAAATGGGATATCAGACAAAATAATTTTTTCCGAATTTTAGAAGTTGTCCAACTTGTCCGGATTGAATTAGTAGCTGGATATAATGTTATGGCTTTCCCATGCAAGCATAACGTGATGGCTAAGAGGATGACTACATTGGGGAGTTAGTGCTGGTGGTATCATGAAGAGACGAAGTAGAAACTCCTGTTAAGGATTTCATGCTCAAATAATAATCCTTACTCGTCTGTTCAAGTTCTTAGGGTTCATGTGGAGCAGTAGTTAACATTTTTGGAAAGTTTACAAGCTTGTTATAGAAATTTTACTTTCTTAACATCTCCCTTCTGGCAGTGATGATGGTCGCGTAACCTTTTCATTTTAGCGTGTTATGGCAGAGTGAGATAACTTACAAACCATCATATCTTGATCCCAATTTGGAAGGCTAAACTTGTAAGTAGCAGACAATATTTTGATCGTCATATCATTCTCTGGATCCACATTCTTATTAATTATGAAGTGAATTATATTTGCTTCACTAACAACTTTGTCATACTGCCACTTGATCTGGCTTATCAAATCAAGATTGCTTGACAAACTAATCAAGTCCATTATGAAGCGAATTGTATTGCTTCACTAACAACTTGGTCATAGTGCCACTTGATCACGCTTATCAAATCATGATTGCTTGACAAACTAATCAACTTATATAAATAACAGTTGCTTGCTGCTTTGCATGGAAATGATGTAGTCTTCCTTTAATACGTTGTAGTTTGTCCGAACAAGTAGGCATGTTGACAGCATTCTTTTATAAGGCAAGAGTATTCTTTTTCATTTTTTTTGTGCCACTATCATGTTGAAACATCAAGGCATGAAATACAATCCTTTATGTCTTTCGTATCGGCAACTATGTTGATGAGTTGTTTTGTGTGTGTGTTTTCTCAAGCCCCTTTTTCAACAATTGTCACGGTGGTCCTTAACCGCAAGCTTAAATGGTAAAACTTTGATTGCTTTCTGAACCTCTAGTTTTCTTTGCTGTTTTCCCTTACAGTTTCGCAGTCCTCTGTTGCTGCTGCTTGCTGGAACATTGCTGCCATTAGCGCAATCTTCATTTCTGGGGTTGGTGAGTCTTTTCAACTAAATGTCCTCAAAGACCCTTTTGTTGAAATTATGATCAGTTATTAGTGCTGTTGCATGTGGTTCCTGCACGCTTGTCTTTGGTATGTGCTGTCTTCTGAGTACCAACTGTAAACTAGACATTTTCAGTATAGAAGTGATTACTGTAACATTTTGTGCAACCTCTACTGGAGTTTGTGTATGTTAGCCTGCCCACATGAATGTGATTGTATGCCAAATCTCTTGAAGACAGTCTGCGACGTCTCATTGCTTTAATTCATCTGAATCTTAGGTACTCTTTCTGCTTCAGCTTTTCGATGTAGGATACTTAGAGAGCAATTCCTACAAATAGATAGTTGGCATAGACTGCTCTTAGAGCAACTTTCGTGGAAAAGCGGTTTAGGACGTTCACACAGGATCCTTCCTTGGCTCATATCGGACGGACATTCTTACATAATAATCTGCCAATCTCTACGTCCCTGGTTGACATTTAATTGTATTTTAGTAGCATCAAACCCGATATCCTATCGCTAACTTGTAGATTTCTCTTGTGTACCACACATAGGGAAGACTGAAAATTATAATTTACTCGCACAATTAATTGAGAGAAGCAATGTGGGGTATTTTGTGGAGCTTGTTCTGTTGTTGGTAAATGGATGGAATTGATCAATATTGATGAGAATTGGTAACAGTTGGAAAAGATTGTTATTTTTTGACAGGATTGGTAAAGATTGGACAAAGCTTACAGGAGTTGGAAAATTTTTGTTTAGTGGTAGAAATAAAAGGGGGAAAAAAATGCTAATTTACCAGCAAAAAGAGCCGGCCCTAACATTGTTCAGAGGTCTATAATTTTTGAAAAGTGCAATATAAGTTTCCATCGTCATTGCATGTACATTTTAGTATTCACATAAACTTCTGTGCAACATTTAAAATCTGTGAATATGTATCCGCATTTCAAAATTGTAATGTTAATTGCCTTTGATCGTGTTGTTTGACATAGGTAGTAGAGAAACAAGAACTAAGAAATTATCATTCTTTACTATATTATTTACATCTTTGTTATCTATTAAACTTTAAAATACCAATGAGGTCTTCGCATAATGATTAAGATTGAGTTTTTGGACATATTGCGTTCAAAGGTTGGTTCCCTCTTTCCTTATGTTATAATTGTATTGTACTGTCTTTTGTAATTCATTAATTTAAAAATTAAAATCAAACTTAAAAGGATCTCTTTTTTTTGGTTTTTTGTTTTTAACAAAAGAAAAGCTCAAAGAACCTCATGGTGTACAATTTGTATATATTGATCACTTCTGTGTTGGTCTTAAATGTATTTCCTTCACACCCACGTCTTACTTAAAGTCTTAAATAACTATCAATAGGATTAACTTTGTCAAATAAACACGTTGTAAACAATACTAAAATAATTTTTTTAAAAGTGGAAATAAGAACAACAACGCCTTCCCACTTGTCTTCATCTCCCTTCCTACTAGTTCAAAGTAACTAGCAAGTGTTATCTATGTTATTCATCTGCGCTGTACAGTAACTAGCAAGTGTTACCTATGTTGTTTATCTATGCTATACACAAAGTCAAGGGGTATTATGGTACACAATTTTTATTTTGCCAAATTTATCCTTCTTTTATCTATAGCTATAGAGATATAATCGTCATAACATGTATATACACTTGGAGGAGTGTGTATTAAAATGATAACCGTTCACATGGTGTAGTTATTTCATTATTTAATTTTTTTAAAAAAATCCTATCAATTAGGGATAACAATTATATCCAGGTTCAACGCACATCCGATCTGATATCAGATAAAATAATTCGATTCAAATTCGATAAAATAAATATTCGAGTCCGAATTCGGTAAAAATAATCCGAATTCAAGTCGGATTCAGATCGAATTCAGAGGAAAAGTAACATCCGATTCGACATTTCAATCCAATCTGACTATTTTATAAAATAATTAAAATTCAAATCTAAAACTTTGCAAATCCAAAGTCTACCTTTCAGGTTCAACCTCTAAGCGCAATCTCAATTTTTGATTTTAAATTTTTTATTTTACAAATCTAAAATCAACCCTCCAAACTCAATTGCAAGTCTCTAGCATCAACTCCCATTAGTCGCTTAGCCCCCTCTCTCTTAGTCTGACTTCGCTGTCAGCCAGCCAGGAGACACCTGACTCCATATCACAGCACATAGGTGTCATTTGCCTCATTATGAATGTTCCCTAGCTTAAAAGAAGAAACTTTAACAGGCCAAGTACGTGTTTTATGTGTGTTGAGGAGGAAGAGATAGTGGACCACCTCCTTATTCATCGTAGTTGGGTTTCATCACTTTGGCACTTGTCTCAATCCTTGATGGGTCCTGGATGGGTTCAACCTTGCTTCGTGAAACATGTCTTGGTGGCGTGGAGAAGAAGGATGAAGAAGAGTTGAGTTGGTGGTATTTGGAAGACGATTCCGTTGGCAATTTGGTGGTGTCCTTTCGCAATTTGGTGGTGTACATGGAAGGACATAGATAGTCGGGTTTTTGAGGGCAAAGCTTTGTTCTTGTAAGTTTTCAAGCTCAACTATTTAAGAATCTTATCCAATTAGAGTCATGTATTTAATGGTGGAAGAAACATTTATTTGTTGGATTTTGTAGATAATACTATGTATGAGAGCTTGAGGGCATGATGATATTGTCTTTGCCCCTTTTGTGTATAGGTGGCGTCCCCTTGATGTCTTCTATTACAATTTTTTGATTACTCATCCTCTAACTTAGTATTAAATGTTCAAATATATCATTTGCACGATAGGAAGATACATGATATCGATAGGTAGAAAGAACAAGTTTGGATTGAAAAATATAATACAAAATTTTTGCGAGGAAAAAAACAAATCGGATCAGATTAAATTCGATTCTGATCTGATACTACTCGAAAAGCATTCGGACGTTTCCTACGGTCCTTCGAATCGGATTCAGATCAAATTTTAGGATCCGGGAACCAGATTCGGATTCGAATTTGGATGTTTCAACATCTGATCCTATAACGCCCCGCCCAAAAGAGGGCAGACGCGTCACCGCTGTGGATGTCCCACTAGAAACACCCATAAGGCTGCCCAAACTTATTGACCTTAATTATCCAGTTAATAGACGGGCGCAGCGGAAGCTTATAAAAAAACCTATATAAGGTTTGGGAGGGTAATTCTAAAACATACGTTTACATACATACCTAAACCTTATCCATAATATTCTTACATATGTGTCAACCCAAAGATACATCCATACTTGTATTTACGAAATCTAATCCACAACATAGCATAAACGAGTTATGCATCCTCAGCTTAGCTCTCCACAAAGTGTATCTCACCCTAGCCCCGTGTATGCTCCTGTGGCTTCCTTTAGCTTACAAAATCGGAAAAATGGTGACGTCATGAGCTCCCCGAGCCCAGTGGATAACCCACCCTTACCTTCCCTACAGCTACACTTTGCACATTATTAGGTTTGCAAGTAATCACATAAAACATATATCATAATGAATCAAAGCGGAGCATCAAAACATAGCACATTTCATACATTGTGACATAAAAACATGCTCATGCTTCTAACTAGGAAACCAACTCATACCTTTTTATATATACCATAAGACGGGTAATTAGTTAACCTAGTCATACCTGTCCCATACCAGGTACGATTTAAGGACCATGGTTTTCACTTAAGTCCTTAAACAAACTCTGCTGTTAGTCTATTTACTAAACTAACCATGATTGTCTCATACCAACCATGTCCTTTGGGCTCTTAATTCTCATTAGAGTCCAGAGGAAAGCAAAGCTTGCTACGTCAAACTAATGGCTCATCTATAACCATAGCTAACACATTCATAAAAGCAAAGTTCTCACAAACTCCATAAAATATTCCAAATCTAAGCCAAAAACTAGTTGTATCACATATTATATATTCTTAGGTTAATGGAGTTCTTTAACTTGGGGAAATCTACCTATGACCTATGCAAAGAACTGTCACAAAATGCAAGGGTCACAAACACATCCTGACGAATCGGGCGATGCCCACTCAAGGTACCAACTGGAAGCCCAACGCTCTAGAGTGCGTAGATGCCCTCAAAACACAAACTGTGGAGTTACATTCACATCCTGGGAAATCAGGGACCCACATAGCTCCTAAATAACACAAACTGAGGAGCCAATTGGTAGACCAGACATTACCCACCCAAGGTACCAACCAACGATCCACACAGCTTCAAACACAAAGACAACTACTTCTATGACCGTAGCTCTAGAACGTGACTGTAATAGTCCTAAGTAAGGCATGATTTCTTTCCCTAAGAAAATGCAATTTAGCTATGTCATACTCATATTACCATAACTTATTAACTTCAAAGAAACTTTTATTCTCATCATATACACAAGAAATAATCCAACTTCAAGTAGTTTTACAAATCTAAGCCAAAAACTAGTCGTATCACATATCATATATTCTTAGGTTAATGGAGTTCTTTAACTTGGGGAAATCCACCCATGACCTATGCAAAGAACTGTTACAAAATACAAGGGTCACAAACACATCTTGACGGACCGGGCGATGCCCACTCAAGGTACCAACTAGAGACCCAACGCTCTAGAGTGCGTAGATTCCCTCAAAACACAAACTGTGGAGTCACATTCACATCCTGGAAAATCAAGGACCCACATAGCTCCTAAATAACACAAACTGAAGAGCCAATTGGCCGACCGGACATTACCCACTCAAGGTACCAACCAACGACCCATACAACTCCAAACACAAAGACAACTACTTCTATGACCGTAGCTCTAGAACGTGACTGTAATAGTCCTAAGTAAGACATGATTTCTTTCCCCAAGAAAATACAATTTAGCTATGTCGTAGTTATATTACCATAACTTATTAGCTTCAAAGAAACTTTTATTCTCATCATAAACACAAGACATAACCCAACTTCATGTAGTTTTCACAAACTTCCTATAATTTATCACACAATTGAAATATTTAGGAAGCTCAACAATGGCCTGTCCATATCTAATTTACGAATTAAGCATGCAAATAATCCATAATTACACTAAACAAGACAATTTATTTTAAAAATTCATAACTCAAAGGATACACAACCAATCTTCGCGAAATTTTGCCAGAAGTTGCCAAATAATATGTAGATTCTAACATAAACATTTCAAGATTTTTCTCCAGGTCAATAATTCCCAGAAATTAAAATAGTAAGCTGAGATTATCAAAAATCTGAGAATTAAGCTCAAAACTTCATAACTCATAGCATACACAGCCAAATATCACAAAAATTTACAAGAAACCACCCAATATCATGAGTAATCTACAGAAATTATTTTGCAATTTTGTCTGAGCAGATCTTTAAAATGAATTAAAATAGTAATTGAAACTATACACTGAAACATGGCAGTTCCAACCAAAAATTCATAACTCCTAAAATACACATCTCAAATTCATTAAAACTTATAAAAAGTTTCCACGCATCATCTAGATTCTACAGTAAAAATTTCAGAATTTTTCGAGCATCCAAAAATTTGCAAAAATTCACACAGTACCTAGTTCTGCATAAATCCAAAAATTAATCTTTTTTTCCTCCATTTTGTTCTTCCAATACAACAAATCAACCCAAAAATCCAAAGTATAATATGTATTTGGATGGATTCATAACACAACCATCAATTCACAAAATCCAATTAGTCCAAAAATTACAATTAGACATGAAACTTTAGGGTTAGTTTCTACCAATTGAAATTAGTGTTCTAATATCCTAAACCCTAAAACATCAAATTCAAAGTTTTAATTCTAAGTTGATTTCTCAATTCAAACCTAAATCAACAAATTAATCTTGTCCTAATCAATTTGAGGGTTAGAGAAGAATAAAGATTGCCCACCTTGAATTGATTTCAAAACCAAAAACCTTAATCTTCCCCTCCTCCTTCTTCTTCTTCTTCTTCTTCTTCTTCTTCTTCTTCTTCTTCTTCTCCTCTCCTCTCTTTTCTCTGCGTGCGTGGTGTATGTTTTTGTGTTGAAGAAGAAAAATAGAGCCCTCCCTTTTTGATAATATCACGTATAAAATCTCCCTTCCCGTTTCTTGTTTTCTTTTTCCTTTTTTTCCGTCAAGTCTTCTTCTTTTTGTTTTCTTTTTTTTTGGTTTGACTCATCTTTCTATATATATATATTTTTTTTTTCCTTGGAGGCAAAACAAAGTCTTATACTAACTCAACTAATCATTCCCCAAACATAATAATATTAACTTAAAACCTACATATATGTCTAAAATAAAACACATAAAATTTATGTACATAAATTACACATTCACATATTAGTCGAAGTTAGTAACTAATAAAAAAAAATTCGGGGCGTTACAGATCCATTTGTCATCCCTACCTTGAATGCAATAATGCAATCATTCTCATTTCTTTAAAAATAAAAGATAACGAAAACGGTTATCAAGAAATTAATGCAACTAATCACTCCCCAAACATAATAATATTAACTTAAAACATACATATATGTCTAAAATAAAACACATAAAATTTTTGCACATAAATTACACATTCACATGTTACTCGAAGTTAGTAACTAATAAAAAAACATTTCGGGGCGTTACATCCTTTCCTCCTTAAAATAAGTTTCGTCCTCGAAACTTACCTTTCCTTATCACCTGATGTGAGTCAGCTTAATTTTTCTCAGGCGGCTTCATAATATAGATCCTCCCTACGGAACCTTTCCCCTTATCATAATCTGTCTTCTTGTTCGGTGGTTGGGGTATGCCTTTTTCATCAGAGAATGATTTCTTCATGCTTTTAGGAGCCCTTCTATTCGGTTGGGGGCACTGGGAAGCTGTATGGCCAGGTTTTCCGCAGTTGAAACACTTGCCCGTCGCTCGATAGCATTCAATTCCACCATGAATTTTCTTGCAGAATTCACAGTATTTCTTATCTGAAGCTGGTTCAAGCATTCGCACTTCTTGAACAATGTTCTTTTTTTTCTCAGAGGCTGAGCTTTCTCCACTTGATTTTTTTTGTAGTAGTTGCATTCTTAGCTTTACTTTCAATCAAAACCTTTTCAACTCGCATTTCTCTTTCGTATATGTCTTGATACTTAGTGAAGACTTGTGATGATCAACCTTTACGAATTTCAATATCTAAACCATCTTCGAATGGATCAACTTTCCTCTGCTCTGTATCCACCAGATGCCTCCCAAATCGACTGAGTTCTGTAAACTTAGCACCATATTTCATCACGGTCATCCTACCCTGCACCAAGTTAGAGAACTCTAACTCCTTAGCCATCTGCATATCTCTAAGATAATACTGTTCATTCATCTTTTCTTTAAGCTTTTCCCAAGTTAGTGGGTTTGCTTTTTCTTCCTCATCAGTCGGCTTGACAGAATCCCACCAATGATCCACTTCTCCAGTGAATAAATGTGTTGCCAAACCTACTTTATACTCCTCAGGGCACATCATTGTCTTAAATATCTTACCAAGTTCCCTCATCCACTCGTCTAACTCGGAGGGATTTGTAGTTCCCCTAAACTTCGAAGGCTGTAACTTAAGGAACTTGTTGAGTAAATTAATCCCTACCATAAGGTCAGCTTTACTCCCTCCATCACCAGATCCACCTCTACCTCCTGTAGCAGTCATCTAAACGAGTCAGCTATAGGTAAGTTAGTATGCTGAGTTTTTGCTCAAGTATAGTCCACAACTAAGTTAGGCACAAATAATTCAACAAAACACGTGTGCATTCACATAAGCATATACTTTTCACATAAGCACATAGTTTTCACATTAACAAGCACTAAATCAAGCACACACGTACATTATTTCTATAGGCCGCAGGTTGCTTGCTCTGATACCACTTTTGTAACGCCCCATCCAAAAGAGGGCAGGTGCGTCACCACCGTGGATGTCCCACTAGAAACACCCACAAGGCTGCCCAAACTTATTAATCTTAATTAACCTGTTAATAGGAAGGCACGGCGGAAACTTATAACAAAACCTATATAAGGTTTGGGAGGGTAATTCTAAAACATACATTTACATGCATACCTAAACCATATCCATAATATTCTTACATATGTGTCAACCCAAAGATACATCCATGCTTGTATTTACAAAATCTAATCCACAACATATCATAAACGAGTTGTACATCCTCAGCTTAGCTCTCCACAAAAGCGTATCTCACCCTAGCCCCGTGTATGCTCCTGTGACTTCCTTTAGCTTACAAAACCGGAAAAATGGTGAGGTCATGAGCTCTCTGAGTCCAGTGAATAACCCACCCTTACCTTCCATGCTATTACACTTTGCACATTATTAGGTTTGCAAGTAATCACATAAAACATATACCATAATGAATCAAAGTGTAGCATCAAAACAAAGCACATTTCATACATTGTGACATAAAAACGTGCTCATGCTTCCAACTAGGAAACCAACTTATACCTTTTTATGTATACCATAAGACGGGTAATTAGTTAATTTAGTCATACCTGTCCCATACCAGGTACGATTTAAGGACCATGGTTTTCACTTAAGTCCTTAAACAAACTCTGCTGCTAGTCTATTAACTAAACTAACCATGATTGTCTCATACCAACCATGTCCTTTGGCCTCTTAATCCTCATTAGAGTCTAGAGGAAAGCAAAGTTTGCTACGTCAAACTAATGGCTCGTCTATAACCATAGCTAACACATTCATAAAAGCAAAGTTCTCACAAATTACAAAATATTCCAAATCTAAGCCAAAAACCAGTCGTATCATGTATCATATATTCTTAGGTTAATGAAGTTATTTAACTTGGGAAAATCCACCTATGACATGCACAAAGAACTGTCACAAAACACAAGGGTCACAAACACATCCTGGTGGACTGGGCGATGCCCACTCAAGGTACCAACCAGAGACCCAGTACTTTAGAGTGCATAGATGCCCTCAAAACACAAATTGCGGAGTCACTTTCACATCCTGAAAAACCAGGGACCCGCATAGTTCCCAAATAACACAAACTAAGGAGCCAATTGACAGATCAGACATTACCCACTCAAGGTACCAACCAACGGCCCACACAGCTCCAAACACAAAGACAACTACTTCTATGATCGTAGGTCTAGAACGTGACTGTAATAGTCCTAAGTAAGACATGACTTCTTTCCCCAAGAAAATGCAATTTAGCTATGTCATACTCATATTACCATAACTTATTAACTTCAAAGAAACTTTTATTCTCATCATATACACAAGAAATAATCCAACTTCAAGTAGTTTTTACAAACTTCCTATAATTTATCACACAATTGAAATATGTAGGAAGCTCAACAATGGCCTTTTCATATCTAATTTACGGATTAAGCATGCAAATAATCCATAATTACACTAAACAACACAATTTAGTTTAAAAATTCATAACTTAAAGGATACACAACCAATCTTCACAAAATTTTGCCAGAAATTGCCAAATAATATATGGATTCTACCATAAACATTTTAAGATTTTTCTCCAAGTCAATAATTCCCAGAAATTCAAACAGTAAGCTGAGATTATAAAAAATCTGAGAATTAAGCTCAAAAATTCATAACTCATAGCATACACAACAAAAAATAACAAAAATTTACAAGAAACCACCCAATATCATGAGTAATCTACAGAAATTATCTCGTAATTTTTGTCCAAGCAGATATTTAAAATGAATTAAAACAGTAATTGAAACTATACACCGAAACATAGCACTTCCAACCAAAAATTCATAACTCCTAAAATACAGATCCCAAATTCATGAAAATTTACAGAAAATTCCACGCATCATCTAGATTCTACAGTAAAAATTTCAGAATTTTCCAAGCATCCAAAAATTCACCAAAATTCACACAGTACCTGGTTTTGTATAAATCTGAAAATTAATCTTGTTTTTCTCCATTTTGTTTTTCCAATACAAGCAATTAACCCAAAAATCCAAAGTATAATATGTATTTGGATAGATTCATAATACAACCATCAATTCACAAGATCCCATTTGTCTAAAAATTATAATTAAACATGAAACTTTAGGGTTAGTTTCTACTAATTGAAATTAGTGTTCTAATCCCCTAAACCCTAAAACATCAAATTTAAAGCTTCAATTCTAAATTGATTTCTCAAATTCGAACCTCAATCAACAAATTAATCTTGCGCTAATTAATTTTAGGGTTACAGAAGAATAAAGATTACTCACCTTGAATTAATTCCAAAACCAAAAACCTTAATCTTCTCCTTCTTCTTCTTCTTCTTCTTCTTCTTCTTCTTCTCCTCCTCTCCTCTCTTTTCCCTGCGTGCGTGGCGTATGTGTTTGTGTTGAAGAAGAAAAACAGAGGCCCCCCCTTTTGATAATATCACGTATAAAATCCCCCTTCCCTTTTCTTGTTTTCTTTTTCCTTTTTTATTGGTCAAGTCTTCTTCTTTTTGTTTTCTTTTTTTTTTATTTGACTCATCCTTCTATCTTTTTTTTCCCCCTTGGAGGCAAAACAAAGTCTTATACTAACTCAACTAATCATTCCCCAAACATAATAATATTAACTTAAAACGTGCATATATGTCTAAAATAAAACACATAAAATTTATGCACATAAATTACACATTCACATATTAGTCGAAGTTAGTAACTAATAAAAAAAAATTTGGGGCATTACAGATCCGTTTGTCATCCTTACCTTGAATGCAATAATGCAATCATTCTCATTTCTTTAAAAATAAAAGATAACAAAAATGGTTATCAAGAAATTAATGCAACCAATTCAAAAAGGTTCAATGCATCTTGTTTATTATACCTCTACTTATCCTTTCTTTCCCCTGCTGGAAAGTAATTAGCAAGTAAAGGCCTATTCTTTTTGTTGAGTAAGTTATCTAATTAGTGACTAAACCATCTAGGTTTGTCAATTTTAGTAATTAATCTTTTTATAGCAGAAGTTTTAGTTGCTAACCCTATTACTGTTAAAAAGTGTTAAAATAGCTTTTTGGCCAAAAACTACTGTTTGGTCTAATCAAAAAGCTAATTTGGGTGTTTCGTAAAATGACGTTTTGGAATAGCTTTTTGCATTCAAAGAGCTAATTTGAAAAAGCTAATTCTATAACTATTTGGAAGAGCTTTTTTGAAAATTAACTTTTTATCTTACAACTTTGTTGAAAACAACTAATCTTATCAAATAGTTTTTCTACAAATAACTAATTCAAACACCTAATAAAAACTACTAATTCAAATAACTAACAGCTAATATAAACAATTAACAGTTGTTCGCCCAACATGGCCAATGCCATTACTGGCAATTCTCCCTCCAAATCCAATTTTAAGTAATTGCCAATGCTTCGGCTTTTTTATTCCAACACATCAAATTAGGAGCAAGACAAAATAGTGGACCTATTTTTTTCCCCTTCTCTCATCTCTCCCGCTCTCTCATATGAGAACCACCATGGACTTCAGAAGGAACTAATATCTCCACTCATAAACAACACAGCAAAAACGTAAATGGCCTACCAAAAAATCCTTAATTTCTGCAAACGATTCTCGTTTTCTTTCCTTTTGCATGTTAATAGGATTGTTAATCATGCAATATTTCATCAAAATTCACTTGGTCCTCTGCTTGAGGCCAAACAAATCGAAACTAAGTAACCGATCAAATCTCAATAATTTCTCAGCTCATAGCTAAGCACATTGGTGGGAGAGGAAAATCCTCAAAGAAAGGTAACCTAGATGAAGTTCTGTGTTAGTTAATAGATTCTGAGGGTAGGTCCGACCAGTTCATATTGTCGAGTCTTGTAGGCAGTTGGAGACAGATTTAATTTGGTGTCTTACATAGTCTTGATATAGATTGTAGATTGCTTCATTTGCTGGCTTCTAGGAAGTTATATTAGGGATTTGATGGAGGCCCCCGTTCAAATGATTAGAATCAGCCAACCAACTCTAGTCTAGATGTTCAAGCATTAGTCCAAAAAGTTTTAAGCCAAGAGTTGAGCTACTGTGATATGTCCAACAAGCTAGCTCAGTCTTGGTTTTGCTATTTAATCCAGTGAAGTTCAGGCCCAGCCTTTTTGGGGGTAACTTAGCTCATTTCCATAGTCAAATAATGGCTAACAAATGAATTAAGTTGCTCTATTTCTTTTGGAGAACAACACAGCAGCACCAACCTATCTAGTAGCATAACAGCAGATCAGTTTGAGGGAGTCAACATTGACTCCATGATGGTAGCCAGCTTTGACACATCTAAGGGCTTGAAAAGGCATCAAAAATATTATCAAGCATTGCCCTAAAGGAGCTCATTTTGTTCACTCTGTAACAGCTATTAACGGCACAAAATCAAAGGAAATTCCATTTGATCCAGTGGGTTTTTAGTTGTTGTACTTGCTAACCAATCAAGCTAATCATCCCATTAGTAGCTGATTTTCGCTCCCCAAGGCCATCATTAGCATTACTTGAATGCTCTAACGGCTTGACACCTCAATAATGGAGATTAGCAAAGCAATTAGGTGTCAAAGATCAACTTAAGCTGTTGTTTTAGGCTGTTTGTAACTTCAACTTGTTTTCTGTTTTGAGTTTGTTCCTATTTCTATTTTAGCCGTTGAGAGGGAGTAAGAGGCTAAGTATAATAGCCTCATTTTTAGTTGTAAGAGGACAATTTTTGAATATATGAACTTAAGCTTAGCTCTTTTTCTTCTTAAAACTGTCTCTAGCTATCCATTACATTGGCCAGTACAGATGGTGTTCTAGTGAGTCTTGACTATTGATCTAGTGGTGTGACTGTGCGAGATGAGCACCAAGGACCCTAAATTTATCTTGGTGGTGTGCCTATATCCAAGCCAAGTTCAGTTTACTTTGGTTTCCTGAGTTTACTTGTTTATTTCAGTCTGTTCAATCAAACCTACCAAGGTAGTTTCTTGGTTGTTCTAGTTTGTGTCTTATCTTGCTTATTCTACATCATATTTGGTATCAAAGCTTAGCCTACTCCCCCAGGCCTGAACCCTCATCCAAAACATATCCCATAAGCCCAAACACACAGTCCACAAAGAGCCCTTTTTCCCAAAATAGGCAAGATGAATGGTAGTATGTCATTAAAGAAGTTTGAGACTTTAATGAAGAACTATGAGTACCTTGAGAAGTAGAACAAGTACCTTAGGAAGCGAATCACTTAAGAATAAGAAGAGAGCCATACATTCAGAATCTCCTAGCTCATATGAGCAGTCATAGGAGAAGTAGCCTAACAGTCAAAGCAACCCCTTTGCTTCCTCAAATGAAAGTGATTCTGAACCAAGGCAAAGGAAGGGCAGAAGGCACCATCACAAGAAATCTAGTTTTGACATCAAGATAGAGAGAGACCAGGGTTTGAAGGAAGGCTAGATCCTGATGAGTTTCTAGATTGATTGCATACAGTTGAGAGGGTCTTTGATTACAAAGACATACCTGAAGATAAAAAGGTCAAGCTTGTGGCATTAAGGCTGAGGAAGTATGCCTTTCTCTAGTGGACCAACCTCTGTGCCAAGAGAGCCAAGAAGAGGAAGGGTAAGATCAGAACTTGGGCCAAAATGAAGTCCAAGCTCAAGAACAGGTTTTTTAACCCCTCTTACCTTTAAGACAACTACTCTCAATTACATAGTCTGACCCAAGGAAACATGTCTGTTGAGGAATACACTCGAGCGTTTGAGAAACTTTTGATTAAATGTGATTGGCAAGAACTAGAAGATTAGACCATACTGAGGTACCTTAGTGGACTTGACCCTAGGTATTCACATGTGGTTGAACTGCAGCAGTACAATATCTTTGAAGATGTATGTGTATTGGCTCATAGAGTTGAGCGACAAAAGAAATTCAAGGCTTTAAAGAAAGAACCACCACCCTTTCCTAAAAACCAAATTTTTAATAAGGGGAGCTCCCAGCTAACCCTTAAGCCCACTGGAACTTTATCTCAGATTGTTGCCGAAACCCCAACTTTATGAAGCAAACCTCCACCAAACCCAGCTACCCCCATAAGGTGTTTTAAATGCCATGGCTTGGGGCACATTGTCTCTCAATGCTCCAACAGGAGGGTCATTGCCCTCGCTAAGTACCAAGCATCCCAGGAAGAGGAAGTGGAGGATGAAAGGGGGATTTGTTTCATGGAAGAGCAGGAGGGAGAGGACGTGATAGCAAAGCCTAAAGAAGGAAAGCTGTTGGTGATCAGAAGAGCTCTCAATGTCCAGAAAAGCACCAAGGATGAACAAAGGGAGAACATCTTTCATAGTAGATGTTTAATTCAAAGCAAGGTCTATTCTTTGACTGTTGATAGTGGGAGTTATACTAATGTGGCATCTACAACCTTGATAGAAAAGCTGGGGTTATAGACTTCAGCCACCATCATTCTTACTGCATTCAGTGGCTTAACCAAGGTAAGGGTTTATAAGTCAATTCAAGGAGCCTAGTTGCCTTTTCAATTGGGAAGAACTATTCTGATGAGGTTTGGTGTGACATAATCCTTATGGATGTGTGTTATGTTCTGTTAGGGAGACCTTGGTTATATGACAGAAGAGCAACTCATGATGGCTACTAGAACACCTACTCTAAGGATGGGAAACGGATCACTCTAACCCCTTTAGTCAAACACCAAAAACCAAGCACTTAAAACCCACTGAAACCAATGATAAGCTACTGACCCTTGTAGAGGCAAACCTTAAAGCCTCACAGCATGAATTCAGGCCTTTCAAGGGCTGGATTCTCCAAGGTTGTTCTAAGCAAGAAGAGCCTTTAAACATTCCTCCCCTAGTTAAAGCCATTCTGGACCAGTACTCCTATGTTTTCCCATGAGAAATCGAACTTGGCCTCCCACCTAAAAGATCAATTCATCATCACATTGATCTGATTCCTGGAACCACCGTATCTAACAAACCAGCCTGTAGAATAAACCCCAAGGACACCGAAGAAATACAAAGGCAGGTTAAGGAGCTAATGGTCAAGGGAATGGTGAGGGAGAGCTTGAGTCCTGGTGCTGTACCAGCCTTGTTTGTACCAAAAAAGGATGGGAGTAGCAGAGTCATCAACAAGATCACTATCAAATATAGGCATTATATTCCTAGATTTGAGGATATGTTGGGTGAGCTTTATGGCTCAAGGGTATTTTCCAAGGTTGATATGAGGAGTGGCTACTATCAGATCAGAATCAGGGAGAGTGATGAATGAAAGACTGCATTTAAGACCAAGACAGGTCTACATGAGTGGTTGGTCGTGCCTTTTAGCTTATCTAATGCACCTAGCACAGTCATGAGGTTAATGAACCATGTCTCCAGACCCTTCATTAGTAGATTTGTGATTATCTACTTTAATAATATTCTCATATACAGCAAGATAGAAGAAGAGCACTTGAACCATCTTAGGCAGGCCATTCAGGTTTTGGAAAGAGAGAAACTCTATGGTAACCTTAAGAAGTATACCTTTTATCACCCATGAGGTCATTTTCTTAGGTATATAGTCACTGCCAATGGTATTCAAGTGGATGAAAGTAAGGTGGAAGCTATTAGGAGCTCGCCAACCCCTAAGAGCATCCATGATGTGAGGAGTTTTCATGTACTGGCATCATTTTACAAAAGGTTTATCAAAAATTTTAGTACCATCATAGCCCCATGACTGAAGTGATAAAGGGAAGTTCATGTCAATAAGATGCAAAGGCACAACAGGCCTTTGAGGAGATCAAACAGAAGCTAACTTAAGCACCAGTTCTTGCTTTGCCATGCTTTGAAGAGGTCTTTAAGGTTGAGTGTGATGCCTTAGAGGTAGGCATTGGTTGAGTTTTAACTCCAGAAGGTAGGCCTTCAGCCTTTTTTTATGAGAAACTCTGTGATTCCAAGAGAAGGTACTCAACCTATGGTAAAGAATTTTACACAATCATCAGGTGCTTGGACCATTGGAGTCACTACCTTATAGTAGTTGAGGTCATACTCTATTCTAACCATGAAGGTCTAAAATACATTCAGGGGCAACATAAGCTCAATGCTAGACATGCCAAGTGGGTGGAGTATCTCCAATCATTCTATTTCACCATTAAACATAAGTCAGGAAGGTTAAATCAAGGAGCAGATGCACTGTCCAGGAGGCATCTATTGTTATTTTAGTTAGAGGCTTGTGTTATGGGATTTGAGCATCTCAAATCCTTATATGAGCATTGTGAGGACTTCAGCGAGTTATACGAGAGCTGCAAACAAAGGCCCAAAGGAGATTACCTATTGCAGGATGGGTACTTGTTCAAGGGTACCAGGCTATATGTTCTAAGGTGTGGAACAAGGGAGCTATTGATTAGAGAGATCCATGAAGGGGCCTTGGATAGCCATTATGGGGGGAAAACAAGACCACATCTATGCGCAAGGAGTATTACTTCTAGCTAGGCATGTCCAAAGATGTTCAAGATATCATTAGGAGACGTGCCACTTGCCAAACTGCCAAGAGCTATTCACTGCCTTAGGGACTTTACACTCCACTGCCAGTACCTCAACGTCCCTGGACTGATGTGAGCATAGATTTTATCGTGGGCCTACCAAGAACTCAAAGGGGAAAAGACTCGGTCTTTGTGGTTGTGGATAGATTCTCAAAGATGGCTCATTTCATAGCCTCCACCAAAACCAATGATGTTATCCAAGTTGTTGAACTGTATTTCATGGAGGTAATGAGGCTGCATGGGGTTCCCAGATCCCTTGTCTCAAACAAGGATGCTAAATTCCTAAGTCACTTTTAGCTCACCCTAT
The DNA here is from genome assembly GCA_029747015.1 of Carnegiea gigantea. NCBI lineage: Eukaryota > Viridiplantae > Streptophyta > Magnoliopsida > Caryophyllales > Cactaceae > Carnegiea > Carnegiea gigantea. The sequence continues at coordinate 9,392 of JAKOGI010002043.1, read as the reverse complement.
GGAAGAAGCTAGGAACCACGCTTAAGTTCAGTACAACATGCCATCCTCAAACTGATGGCCAGATTGAGGCACTAACAAAACTTTAGGAATCCTTCTGAGGGCCTTGATCAACACACAAGCTAAGGCCTGGGACTTATTGCTGTCTCATGTAGAGCTTGCATACAATAGAGCTCCTCACAAGACCACTGGCTTATCCCCTTTCAAGATAATTTATGGAGTTGATCCCTTGACCCCTAGAGATTTGGTTTCAAGGGTCATTGATGGGAAGCCAAGTGCTGAAACTGAACAGAGGGTGAAAAAGATTCAGACATTGCATGACAAGGTTAAGGAAAAGATTGAAAAGAGTAATGCTAACTGTCAAGTTCAAGCCAACATGCACAAAAGGAAGGTTGTTTTCTAACCCGGAGATCTTGTATAGGTCCATTTGAGGAAGGAAAGGTTCCCTTAGAAAAGGAAATCCAAGTTGAGTCCAAGGGCAGATGGTCCCTTTGAAGTTTTGGAGAGAATCAATGACAATGCTTATAGGGTTGAGCTTCCTGGAGAATATGGAGTTTCTACTACTTTCAGTGTAGTACACCTGACCCCTATCTTGAAGATGTACCCCTTGAGAATTTGAGGTCAAATTCTTCTCAACAAGTGGAGGATGATGGAGGCCCCCGTTCAGATCATCAGAATCAGCCAACCAACCCTAGCCCAGATGTTCAAGCATTGGTGTAGACAGTTTTAAGCCAAGAGTTTAGCTATTGTGATATGTCCAGCAAGCCAACTCAGTCTTGGTATTACTATTTAATCTAGTGAAGTTCTGGTCTAGTCTTTTTGGGGGTAACTTAGCTCATTTGCACAGTCACACAATAGCTGACAAATGAACTGAGTTGCTCCATTTCTTTTGGAGAACAACACAGCAGCACCAACCTGCCTAGCAGCATAGCAGCATAGCAGCTTGAGAGAGTCAACTTTGACTCCATGATGGTAGCTAGCTTTGACACGTCTAAGGGCTTGAAAAGGCATCAACAATATTATTAAGCATTGCCCTAAAGCAGCTCATTCAGTTCACATTGCAACAGCTATTAACCGGCACAAAATCAAAGGAAATTTCCTTTGATCCAGTAGATAATTAGTTGTTGTACTTAACCGAGCTAATCATCCCATCAGTAGCTGAGTTTTGCTCCCCAAGGCCATGATTAGCAGTAGTTGGATGCTCCAAGGACTTTACACCTCAATAATGGAGACTAGCAAATCAACTAGGTGTCAGAGATCAACTTTGCTGTTTTAGGCTATTTATAACTTGTTTTCTATTTTTAGTTTGTTCCTATTTCTATTTTAGCCGTTGAGAGGGAGTGAGAGGTTGAGTATAAAAGCCTCATTTTTAATTGTAAGAAGACAGTTGTTGAATATATGAAGTTGAGCTTAGCTCCTTTTCCTCTCAAAACTCTCTCTAGCTATCCTGTACAGTGGCCATTACAGGTGGGGTTCTAGTGAGTCTTGACTATTGACCTGGTGGTGTGACTGTATCAAGGTTAGCACCAAGGGCCCTGAATTTGTCTTGGTGGTGTGTCTGTGTCCAAGCCAAGTTCAGTTTACTTACGTTCCCTAAGTTTGCTTGTTTATTTTAGTCAGTTCAATCAAACCTGCTAAGGCAGTTGGTTGGTTGTTCTAGTTTGCATCCTATCTTGCCCATTCTACATCAGGATTGCTATTAAATAGGTTTGTGCTGAATGAGAAGTACTTAATTTTATAAATTTTTCATAAACTTTTAATGTTTGGTGATTGTTTTGAGGGAATTTAGTTCTTGTTGATATGTTGGTGCAGACATATATGAAGAGTTTATCTATTGTACTGTCGGTTGTTCTACAAGGTAATTTTTAATGGATTCTTTCTCACAAAGTTGGGGGGATAAAACATGATTCTATTTTTTAAAACTATGTGCATATTTCTAAGAAAGGAGACAATTCACTATATAATATAGTTAATGTTTAAATTTTTTAAGATAAGATATTATCATATAATTAAGGAATAATTTGTTATGATTTTGTTGGTGTGAGGTTAAACTCATATAAACCTTTCATTAAAAAAGTTTAACAATGAAAATTATTTATTGTAGATAGTTTTACTACTAATTAGTTATTTCACTCTCTTTTTGTTGCTTAATCCAAATGTACCGACTTTTACTAATTCTTACCAACTGTTATCATTTCTTCCCAATCCTTCCATGAGAAGTACTATTTCTTTCCAACTCTTGCTAATATTTTTCAACTATTTCCCACTTTTACCAACTAGTTTTTTACAATTCCCTTCAAAATTTTTACAATTTCTAAGTTATCATGTAAAAATTAATTATCTTTTCAATCACAAATACACCCTTTGATTATTTTTTTTCTTTGAGTTGGTGTATTGAATGAATGCATAGTTGGGATTGTGTATTTTGTTTGGAAAAAAAATTATAATTTGTACATAAACAGGATATGTTGATGTCTTTGTATTATTTGTACGCAATTTGTGCATAAAAGCATTAAAAAATACACATATCTATACATGTTTACAATATAAAAATTATACATATAAAAATCTCCTGATCCTTGCATAAATAAATATCATAAATATATTAAAAGTTGTGCACCTATAAAAATTTAGAACAAAACTTATCAAATTATTAAAAAATTATTATGTAAAAATATTACAAATTTTAGCTAGTTTTTAAATTGTTAAATTATGAAAAGGTTAAACTTTAAAAAAAAACTCATATTTCCCATTACCTGCCAGCATCGGTAAACTCTTGTTAATTACTGTTTCTAACTCCTCCTAACTATGTTACAATCTTTCCCAACTTCTCCTAATTCTTACCAATCCTTTGAAAAAAAAAATACAATTTCTTCTTAAATTCTATCAACTTATCTTCACCTTCACCAATTTCACCTATTTACCAACCTATATTTGCCAGCCAAAATGAAGAAAATTAGAATAAGAGCTAAGCATATAAACTTACCTTAATCCTACGGTGGAATATAATGGAACCTAGCTTTGAACCACTGGTAAGGAAAGGATCTCACAAAGTGGAGGATCTCCTTCATCTCATAGTCTTAAAGCTCTAGGGTTTGTGCAGAGATTCTGGACACCCATTCTTATGTCTACCTCTTAGACTGTGCCCTTATTTATAATAAAGCGGTAAGTCAGAGGCTTTGGGGTTTAGATGAAAATTACAAGTATGTCTTTATGGCATTTTAACATGCTCTGTGGTTACATTAGCACCCTTATGGGTGGATTACATGCCTAAAACCAACATATCTCACTCACACATAAGGGAGTGCTTATTTTCCACAAAAAAAATTATTTTCTTTGTTGCTTCTGCACATTCTTTATATTGAGCAAATAGGCCATGCAACTAGCATACTTGTGAGAGTTTTATGCTATACATCTATTAGGAATATATAACTTTTTGTCGAGAACGGCATGTGAGTAGTTAAAAGTATACAAGTATCCTAGATTTTTTCAATCTTATTAAGATGTCTCACTTTGATTTCATCAAATCATCAGATTTCATATTCACAACTATGACCTGTATGTCATAGCTGGTGTACCGGTGAATAGAAACTAATGAGATTCTATGAATGATCTTGCTCATCTCATGGGACTCTCGACCAAATCCAACTCATTTTTCTAGACATGTCCTGCCAAACTGAATCATTCATGATTCTTTGGCAATACACACTAAGATAACAAACATTGAATCGAGTTTTAAGGGTACAAATATCAGGTCATAACCTTATAAGGGTCATAACCTTATGAGGTCTCATACAAATATAAGTTGAGATCTAACTTATATTAACCCGATTAGCCATTTCTTGCGCACATGGTATGAAAACCTGTGCTACCACATTCTTTTGTTTCCCATGGAGCATATGTCTTTTGGTTCGTTAGCCAAAATGTTGTACAAATGATATTATGACACCTTTCTATTCACATTGAGTTCCCAAATCTACTCATTAACTTGAACTCACATGTGGCCTTTTCAAGGTAGACTAGGTAAACTTCATTTTTACTCATATGTTATAATGATCTTCTATCACTATCAAGGCAACATTCATGATTTTAAGTTAATAGGTCCTCGTAATGATCTTATGATTTTTTATTTAAAATCTTATCTCATCTCACATTAGTCCTCAAATCAATGGAGGTTGTTATCTGTGTGAGAGGGCTAACCTCAAGTCTACCCCGACATACTTCCCACATCAAGAATGCACACAAAGCATCCATGAATGAGAATGTTAATTTAAACAATCTGATAATAAGTATATGATAAATAACTCATTTGAATTTTGTCACATTAGACAATCATTTGTGAACACCAGAAAAATATTTGGTGAACAACACGCTAAAGCATGGTAATAATAATCTATAAAGACTGTTAAGCCCTTAGGTGCTCAATAGACACATCCTCTCACTAGGGCTCAATCAATGGCTCTACAACCATATGTTTCATAGGAAGATACTTTACGTTCACTCTCTTTGTGTACAACCATGTCATTCACTCTGTTTGGTCTTGTAACAATACTAAAGGCTCTTAGTACATGCAATCACAACTTGTCATAATTACTGGATAGTATTATTTGGTGCATCAAATAATCCAAGTACCTCTTTAACTAAATGAACTCTTGCGCTTTTAATGAGAGGGTCATAAACTCATTTTATCTTATAAACAAGGCAACATATGTCTGGTTCTTGCCACTTTAGCACCATTGCTAAGTAGGAAGATACATTAGAGGTTCAATTCTCTTCTAAGCCTCCCATAATGAAGACTAGTGCACCCTTTTTAGTGGAGGTTGTTCCCTATGTACAAAAAATGCACAATCAGAGGTCTCCTTTAGGTATCTCATGTCTTAACTGTTTGCCACTATTCTAGCCTAGGGATCGGTTGACATCTATTTGAAGATATCAAGTCTAATGTTCGTCACATCACACATTAGAGTTCCACACTCAGCAAATCAAGTTATGCTCATTAGCCCTCATCTGATAGAGTGTGGACACATATTACTCTAAGCCTCCACCTTGATTGCTATGAGTACCAATATGATCATAGTTGTGCATATTAGGTTATTCAAATACCTTTTGATGTCATTCTATTTACGAAAGGCAATAACCTCCTTGAGATTTTCTTGAAAACTTTATTTCAAAAGCATACACTCCTTTACCCATACTAGTAATCTCGAGTTACATGATGATAAGGCATTGCCTTACTTAGTAACCCCACATCATTTCTAGCTATTAGTAAGTCATCTATGTAAAATAACTTGGTTACAAATTTTTCTTTGGACCTTTTGGTATAATTATAGTGGTGTTCATCAATCATAGTGATCTTATTTTCACTAGAGATGACCACACTGTGAACAAAAAATGTAATTATTCATTGAAGATGTGTTAAGACCATAAAATGACCTTACATGTCTACAAACATCATGTTTGTGGCCTTCTTGAATGGAACATTTAGGTTGTTCCATTCAAATTTCTTCACTTAAATCTCCTTTGAGATTGATATTTATATAATCATATGATGTAATTCTAGGTCCAAAATAATAGTAATAACTAGACAAAGGTGGATCAAGGTTGTAAGTCACATAGTGGAAATGGAAAAACTCATTATGATTGATCCTTTTACATTGTGTATACTATTTTTGCAACAAGTTGACCTAATCTTAACTTTGCCATCAACCATAGCTTTTAACAATGTTTGTTCTTAAAACAATTTTGTGTCCTTTTGGAAGGTCAACTAGCTCTGACACTTCATTAACATTTATTAACTCCATCTTAACATCTATTATCAAGATCCATTTATCCTCAGAAGAGCTGGAAAGAGTATCTTAGCTCATTTCCCTTTTATAAGAGTATTATGAAAAGTTTATTTACCTCATTAACCAAATGGTGAGAAGGAATATTTTACGATAACTATGTTTCAGTAGAGATTCATATAATTTCAAATCATTGCTCTTTGGATCGATTTTACTTCCATTCAAATCAAGGCCCATAATCTTGCTCCCACTTGAAGCAAGAATAGGATCATTTTCATTCACTCTTGATGATAAGGGTGGATCTTGATGATAAATTTATCCATCATCAATTAAAATTCTCCCACTTCAATGAAGGGATCTGATTAAGCTTGGAGAACAAGCAGATATAAGCCTTAACCTATCCCGTCGTGATTTAGAAATCCATCCTTTAGAATGTGATATATGTTAGCTTTAATTTTAGTTGCACTCCCACTATCTTGTAGCCCGATGAGTACAAAACCTTTTAATGTATCAGAGTGTCCTATAAAGACACTTTTATTTCTCCCTTTAGCACTTCCGTAGGAGGGGGTTTGTGTACATATATTGCGCACACCTGAGTTCCGAAGACTCTTAGGTTGGGACTACCACCAATCCATAACTCTAAGGAGTAGTTACAATTGACTTGTTGGGCACCCATAGTTAAGATCATAGATTGCAGTAGAAAAGGGAGTCTCCTCAATAGGAGACAAATAATTTTGCATACACAATCATTGATCTTAGCATCTTAGGGAGCATTCTTTTCCTTTCTCTACAACAACATTTTGTTGGAATGGTTAAGATCATAGATTGCAGTCGAAAAGGGAATCGTAATTATGTAATGCGAACAAATATTTGGCATTGATTTGGTTTTAATGCTTGAACCTCATATGGCTACTTGATTTTCAACCAAGCTCACATGTTTTTTAAAGCAACTTATCTCTTCGGACTCATATGAGGTCAAATAAATTAGACTAGATCAATTAAAATATGATGAAAAATAGAAGCTCCCCACCTTATTATCACATTCATTGCACTATAAAAGTATGAAAGAATCAACTGCAATGGAGACTCGGCTCTCATAGCCTTTCTAAGTAGTTTTTTTTGTTGTTTTTCTTGCTAAGTAATGCTCACAAGTGGGCTAAAGTGTTTACTTAAAAACCTCTTTTGCTAGCTTTTACTTATACATGCTGCTAGCCTAAGTGGCTTAATCTAGCATGATAAGTCTTTCACATAACCAAAATTATGCGAATAAGAAAATGTGAAAAACAAACATATGGATTGACGGAACTAACATCAAAATCCTTTACAAGCAAACCAACCAAAAAGCAGAACAAAAATAAGTTCTTTCTAAAAACAACTTAGCCTCTATGCCATAGAGTAGTCAACATAAAACCTATAGCCAACGTAGAACCATTATTCCAGTGACTATTAGTACCAAGTGGGACATCATATTGAATGAGGTCTCGGCCACCATGGAAGACTAATTTGCATGTTTTGATTCCTTTAACAACAAACTTCTCGTTCTTTTCACATATATCAGCATGAAAAAGTAGGAACCCATCAAAAGCCCCAAAAAGCTTGACGGTCCCTATCTATATGGTTCGAATTCTTGATCCTATAATCCACATAGGATTAGTTTAGAATGAAAAATAAAACTAGCAGCATGAGAGTTACTAATAGGGAAAAAAATACCTTCTTAGGCTCAGTGTAATCACAAGTTTAGTAGCCCATCTGGTCATTAAAGCACTTCACTTTTGCAAAGTTCTTTCTTTCACATTTTTCTTCGCTTTGTTGGTCATGCTCAGGTTTCTTAATTGATTCAGCCTTGCCAATCCAGTTCCCTTAGTTCTTTCTTTTAAAACCATTTTTCAAGTTAGAGGTTGACATATTCATGTTTGCACTTGTCATCTCAATGGCCTCTTGTCACTCTTCCTCTAGCTCAAGATGTTGTCTAATGTTCTCAAAAGTAACAATATACTTAGGACCATCCTAGTATGATCACAGTCATCAGGCAAGCATAAATCACAATGTGGATTAGGGGTGTACAAAACTGATTAACTGGAGTTCATTTCAGTAAATAGAAAATCAGTTAGCCGGTTTTTTAGTTCAAGAAAATTTCGAACCGTAACCAATTCAAAAATTTCGGCTAATTGTTTTTTGATGAACTAAAAATTTTAGTTCTACCAAAATCCGAATTGCAACCGAACCGAAAATTTCAATTAACTAATTTCGTTACTGGTTAATCGTTCATAAATAATAAAAAAAGTATACTTTCTTACCTAATTATTTTATGTTTAAATTTTTTTATAAAAATTAAATTTGGTTATCATTTCATGAATCATAAAGAAATGCACTTTCTTACCTCAATATTTCATTCTTTATTTATAATTTTTTTAAAAAAACTTAATTTCGGTAGGTTAACCACCAGTTAACCGAATTTTCAAGCCATTTGAGCTATTATCAAACTGAAAATCGATTTTTTTAAGAACTGATTCTTTTGGAAAAATTTATTTGGTTAACCAATTTTTTTGTTCGGTTCTTTTTAGTATATCTGGTCAATTTTAAGTTTCAATTTTTTTGCACACCCCTAGCATGGACTTGTTGCATGTCGCTCAGTTCATGGCCCATTTAGACAATTCACTAATTATGATTAACAGATGCCTTAGGTGCTCCCTCATGGGGATATATAACTTCTTCTTATAGGTGTCAAACATAATAGCAAGTGACCTAAGTTTAGCAACTATGGAAGTGGACATGAGACTTGTAAAATATAACAGTTCCATAAGCACAAAAGCATGTATATGTCTAATATTTTAACATACACATGTATGTGCAAATTGGCTGTAACTGATAGAGTTAATATGGACACATATAGATCCTAGAATCGAAAGTTCACGTGTAGCTCCCAAGCATTGTTGTAAGAATACATATTTAGAATCATCAACTTTGTTGTTTCATTCCAAGTTAGCAGAACACTTAACACAAATTGAAATATTCTAAAAGAAATTCTCAAATATCTAATCAAAGAGTATAGTATACCTCAAGAATAAGTAAAATCCAAAATATATTCATGCATATATGAAGAAGGATTTAAATGTTCCAGGCATAACTGTATAATTTAATAAAATTTTCAGAAACATATTTTTGAAGAATTTCAACGTCCTTTCATCTCAAATATTTAGGGATGGCACATAACTTTTACATGCAAGGTTATAACATATATGAAATATATTTTCATAATGTGTCATGCACATTCTCGTAATGTTGTGAACCATATCAAACACATTCTCAAAACATATTTTCATGAATTTCAGTCAAACATACATACTTATTATATACAACAAGAAATTCAATGGAAAAGAAGTATGCCCAAAGAGTATATCATAAAATAAAACGTCAAGGAATGTCACATGACATTTACCCTAAAAATTTTAGTGCTATCAAATATCATATACAAAGAAAACTCACATATGGGTACTGAGAATTTGCATTCTGTTTTCACTTAAAACATATAATGCTTAGCAAGCCCACAACATAACACAATAGAAAGGAACCTTTAACATGGAAAACTTATATATATATATATATATATAT
>JAKOGI010002042.1:127275-148827 GCA_029747015.1 Carnegiea gigantea | reverse complement strand
TATATATATATATATATATATATATATGCACACACTGATATATGTGTGTGTAAAGAGAGATATTTTATCTTTTAAATATGCAAAGCAAGAATTAGGAGGTTTCAAGAATAATACTTTGGGTAGTGTTTAACATTTCAGCCAAATTAATGCATTAATTGGTCAATTTTTAGTGTTCAATAACCTAACATTTGAAATTTCAAGTCGTGTTTACCATTTCAAGCAGTGTTTTTGAAAAGTTTCTGATAATGTAATGTTAACCTTTGGCATCCAAAAGTAATGTTTCATATGTTTTTGCCAACAAAATATCTCTGAAAATTTTATTTATAGAAGTTATTTACATCTTTTTATGACAATTTATATTAATCAGCTAGCAAAACAGTTAAATTTATCCAATACCTTTGCTTCAACCACTCATATAAATAACAGATAAATTAAAACCACTATCCACCGCCTAAATTACAACCCACTTTCTAAACAACCACGTTTGCCGAATAGGACCTTTGACTCTTGCCATTTTCCACGATGAGGAATTTTGAAATCTAGAATTTTGGTTTCAAGATCCAGTGCACGACCTATGTTGACAAGCTGGGTCAGCTTCTTTAAGCAGGCCTAGCCCGGCCTAAGCATTGGCCGGCTGTAGTCCACACTAAACGCGTTAGGAATTCCATTAACATACCCCGGCAGAACAAAAAACATGGTAGGTAGCATGGATTTAAAATATGGCCAATCCATGACGAAACAGTTGCATTGGAAAGGTTTTTGAGTTTGTCGAACCGTTTTTTGACCGCGATATGGAACGTGATTTCCGCATTAGAGTGATTTTTCTATATCGCAACCGAAACTGCAATCGCGATCGAAACCGCATTTTGAATCCTTGGTAGGTAGCAAAATAAGCACATAAAGACCGGCGCAGGAATAATATACACCATAGTAGATATTAATAATAAACGGTACAATAAATAATTTACAAGCCGAAAATGCACGTCAATACACAGACAGGTAATGATCACAAGCTCATCAAGGAAGCACAAGCAGAGAGAAATTACACCTCGTATATGTGCAAAACAAACAGATTTCCCTACGACATTAGAGGGGCTTGTATATGAAGCAAAACAAAACTAGATGACCTACTTCAGTGAGATACCACGGGACACCCCCCCCCCCCCCCCCCGGGGAGAACATTACCTAACCTGATAAAAACCTCAACAGATACGACGTCCTCCTTCCGTGCAGCCTTATGAGTATAAGCAGTGTGATAAGACCCAGTAAAACGTAAAACCGCTTACAAGTATTAGGCATGATCTGGTGATTCTATGGCTATTTCGAAACTATTCTCCTTCTCTCTATCAGATCACTGGGGGTGATAGATACAGAATCTACACATAGCCCCCCTTTCGAATGGGTGCAATCGATCTGCTTCATAAAGAATCTGATCTCTGGGGCGGATTCTGAGTCACTGACAACAAACTCACCCACCTTGTACTCTACCCAAGACCCACGCTTGTGGTTTCCTTCCATCTCATCTTGTTCAGTATCATCCAAACAGCTTTCGGAAGTTGTCTGCTGACCATCTGAAGTGGCGAACTCAAATCGAACGGGTTTTATGTCCCACCCGTGTGTGTGCTCAAAGTTGGTAACACGTCTTCCAAGTCGCTTAGAGAACTTCCCTAAGTGTAGCCTGAAGGTGAGAGTGTAAATGTCAGGAGGCAAAGGAAACTTGACAACACCAACAACCTCAAACCACCATATTTGCTGCAAATATGCCACCACCTGGAACCTGTAAAAAGAACCATTAATTGACCAAAGCACCTAAGGCGAATCAGGCTGCACTCCATGGCTAGCAACAGATAGACAATATATGACAATCTTGATTTAGCACTAATTCACCAGAGGCGTATATAATGGAACATTAGAACTTCAACAGGCAGACCAAATAGCAAAACTGGCTTCAGATATAGAGAGAAGTATCAGATATGACATGGGAGTATCAAAAGCAAATACCATATTTCCTTTTGTTTTTGTTTTAGTTGTAGCTTGCTCCACGACACAGTTTTGAAGTGGCCCATGAAATTGATGTAACTAGTTTCCTGATGCTGACCCCCCCTTCTGTCCCTTTTTAGTAAAGTACACAAATAGGTACCATCACATGCCTTTTCGCCTACTCCCGTAGCTAGTATGCAAGCCTCTGCAACACCCCCCCCCCCCAAAAAAAATGTGTGTGTGTGTGTGTGTGTGTATTTATTCACTTTATCCCTTAACTAATTGGTCAGGGGTTCGATCCTTAACCTTTGGGAATGGAGAGCAATTCTTGGCCAGCCCTTCGCGGGGCGAGGGGATTAGTCACTGCGATCGGCGGTAGGTACTTTTGGTTATATATAAATATATATATATATATATATATATATATATATATATATATATATATATATATATATATATATAAAGGTACTGATCTTCACTATCTTTCAGTTAGTCAAAATTGGACATAAAGATCTTAAAAGTAGCTGAATTTTCGCAACAACTCATCTCATATTACTCATGTATTGAGGAAACAGTATCGATCTCATCCAAATTCTCAGAGATTTTCATCCCTGTTCATGCACCAATGTGAGTGTTCTTCTAGATGCGACAGTGACGTTACTTAAACCAATGAAGAGCTATTGTTATAAGTATTAGGATGCCAAAGGTTTTAGTACCGCAGAGCCCTTCTACAAGAATATCTGAAAATAAAAATGGAAGAGTAAGCTAAAGCTTTAGCTTTTAGAAACAGGTTTATAGCCCAGCAAGACACATCGAAAAGCTAGTCTAGCGCATCAACTTTTAGGCCCAGCAGCTCCCAAAATTTTTCTAAAATCTCAATAAGCAAATATCTCAATGAGCTGTGGAAACTTTCTAAAGCTCCTCAAGAGATCCTACGTCATGTCTTAACAGTTTAGACGGTGCTTTTTCTCTAACACACCCCACGGTCAGGCTCTTCATCTCTCTTGATTGAAGAGGCAGCCAAAGCTAGGGGCGCAAGTGAGTTAAGCCCACTCACAAGCCCTCGTAAGCCAGCTCGCTTTTTGGCTTGTCCAGCCGGGCTAGTGGTGAGCCCAAGCCAAGCAGGCCAAACTTGTTTTGTTATTCAAGATGAGCCTCAGCATCATGCAATTGGACTTGCCAAGTCATCTAGCCTAGCGAGCATCCAAAGAATTTTTAAGAAACAAAAATTAGGGTTTAAATAATTAAACTTTCTATGAAAAAATAATCACTTCCATTGAGAACTACTGTTTAGTTAAAGTAACAGTTTCACTTTTTATCTCCTAATCCGACTTCTCTATCCTTTCTCCTCCCTCATCTCCTTTAATTTAGAGTTCTCATTTTCTCATACGCTCAAGGTTGAGGTAGAATAATAACTTCTGCAACCATAACCCTGCCCATGTTACCCAATGCCCAATGACGCTAGCAATCCATCACCTATCAAACATTGTGACAATTACAATTTTCCGATGGAGGTACATTCACTAATCCTTTTAACACTTACCTCAAAGTCTCATTATACATCCAAGCGAGGTCCATATCCAAAAACTTGTATACGAGCCTCAAATAAGTCAAACTTAGGCTAAAAACGACAAAGTATTGAATAGCCTAGATTCAGCTTGACTGCTTGAGTCCCACAAGAGCCTTGGACCGGCCAAACTCGAGCGTGAGCCAACCGAGCTCGCTGAGCCCCAAACCGAGCCTGAGCCCAAATGCAAGCCGCGAGCTTGCCAAGCTTGCATTAGATCAGCTTGAATATACCACTAGGCACAGCAAATAGATGTCAAAAGGAAATTTCTGGGCACCTTTTTCTCCATGCTTGATTTATGGCGACCACCTTATTGGAAAGTTATCCACAATGATATTTTAACGGAAGAAACTAACATTTGGAAAACACAGTGAAGTGTCAGGAGCCAGTGGGACCACAATGAAGATTTTTTTAAGCAGTAGGGGGAATAGAAGAAAATTCCGAAATACATGTTTCCAGAAAGGCATGCTTTTGGGATTACACTTTTGCTCCCTTAATGCGAGGTTTTGATTTTGATTAGAAGTAGAAGAACCGCTTCCATCGGCCTTAAGCCCCATCATGTTGCACCAAACGACAAGTACTTGAAATAATCTACATAGATGTACAAGGATGCACAGAGAAAAGGTCTTTCTAGAAGGATTTTCCTCATAGAAATAAGCTGAAGAAAGTCTTGAAGTGATCTGTCTCTCTTATAGTTGAATGGAAAGATCTCAAAGTCAAGAAAGAAGAAAAATACACGCATATTATCAAAAAACGGTGAACAGCAACACCCTCCTGTCCCTCCCCCCCCCCAAAAAACCTCACCCCCAAAAAGAAAAAAGAACAAATGGAAAACAAAAATGGAAAACAAAAGGAAAGAAAAACCGGAAAAATAAAAGAAAAAAGACAGGAACGAGGAATGTAGCTCTATACACATGGGCCCACCTTCCTTATCTATGCAAAAGGTCGCTCTTGTATTTCAGAAGTTCTTAAAGCATCCACAGAACTTATAATTTGCATTGTCAGAGAAGGCTAGACATGGGTGGCAAAGGCAATTTAGACAGGTGTCGAACTCAATCAAGACAACCAAATGGCAAGCAGCCAAATAGTGAATCATTATGGTGATGCTGTAGTAAGAGAGCACCAATGACTCAACTAGTAAACCTCTGTCCCTGGATGCATGCCCCTTGGTGCCCCACTTGCCTTTTGTTTTGGTTTCCTCACTGAAGTAAACATGAAAAAATAGTGCTTAACAATCCTCTGCTTCTGTTGTAGATAAAATTGTTTAACACACCTTGAAGGAGTTGATATACATACCAGAAAGAGTAAGAGAAAATGATAAAGACTAGGAAGAAATTGTTCAGAGAATTTAATGAGAACATCAATTCTCTCCAACTGAAAGTACAAGACGGCATAACATCTAAGCCTCTCCAGAGTCCAGACATCAAAGTGGAGAGGTCCTGGACTTGGACCTGGCTGTTATCATTAGTCAGTAACTTTTTAGTGACAGATTGACAGAACTTTCAAGATTTCGGTCTATTTCTAAGGCCCAATTTCGAGTCTGAGAATCTCACACAATGGCACAAGCACTTGATTAAATAATAACGCAAGCCTGTTACAAGATCATGGTAACCAGAGTTACTGATGAAACACAAAGTTCAAATAACTTAGTGTCTAGGTGAAAAGGTGTTCAAAGCACTCTAGTTTTCCAGACTTGGATAAAATTCAAGCAACCATATGAATCGAGTACAACTAAGAGGAGTGGTTGAAATTGCTGAAAAGATCTTTGACCATGAGAAAAACAGGAGACAAAAGTCATCAGCAATGATGAGTGATACTTAGGTACAGAACACCAATTGGTTCCTTAAGCGATTTGGAGATGAGAAATGAATCTTTCTGAAGAAGTATACATATAAAACCACAAATATACTGAGGTTAATGAAATTTGGAATGCCATAAGTACACAGAAAAAAAATATATATATATGGAATTGCATCTCATCAATAGATGCTTAGTAATTAGACCCCTTTGTTCCAAAAAGGGGGGGGGGAAGAAAGAATACAAGAAAGTGATTGAGATAGATTAGGCATAAAAGTACTAATTTCTCTTTCTCATGAAGCATGAAAAGACAAAAGAAAGCAAAAGAAAAAAGCAACCATCCAGCACTTTCCCTTTCGTCATGTGCATAGTTACCGGATTCTCTCAACCCCCTAGCGTACCGCGAACTGATTCACGCGAACCAGAACGCGATACTTTAGCGTACCAATTCTCCAAATATGGCGAATTCAGCGAACCCATCTCCTACCACAATGGTATTGCATATTTTCATTATCCATAGGCCAAATTTTGAAGAAAATGGAAGAATTTTTGAGGTTACGATGAATGAGCAAGCTTTTTACAGAGCAAAACGAGAAGAAGAGAGACAGTGAGAAAGAAAGAAATAAGGACTAATGTGAAAATATTGCCCTACGTTTGGGGGGGGGGAGGGAAAAGGGAGAACCCTTATTATTAAATCATTTTATGAGTCTCTATGATATGTGGAGTTTTGAATTAGAGGACTAGATGTACTAATAACGACCCTCGCGTATCGGATTCTCCACTATGTGGCGAATCACGTACCCGAATCCGCCCCCGTAGCGAAGCGTCCCACGTTCCAGGCAACTCTGGTCATGTGTGAAGCAACTCAACTAAACAACATGGCTTGTATAAAGTAAACCACAGTAATTCATGATACCTGACTCTTTCCCGGAAGGCTCTCTAAATGACCAAGGAGCTACTAGCAACTCCACATTCAAATTCAAGTCTGACAGACACCTGTTTCATCAGGCGTAGTCCTATCTGACTTTTCATTTCATTCCCAGGGTTCTAATTTTCCCAGGAGAAGCAGATGGACAGGATACACTAAATAGCTTTTTCACTCACTGTTAAGAATGAAATTCATTCGTAGTGCGGTTTAATTGCTGTACATAATTAATGCCTATTGCAGAATAAAATTCAACGAACAATGGCAAATCACAACTGTTAAAATAACATTTTAATGATCCAGTCTCTTTCAGTAAACGCCTACCATCAAGTTAGGGAAAAGGCCACAAAACTCGGGTCAACAAATCCGCAGAGCAATTGAAGGCGTAATTGCAAAACATCCTTATTCAACATCTAGAATAAAATAACCATCAGATCAAGGGAAGGGCGCTCATTAGTTCACTGCTCATTACCTAGATTTTTCCCCCCCTTTGCAATCCCTATAATCTTGAAGTTCAGCACGCCTTTCAACACTCTTAGCAGTTATTCAAGGTACTCTTCGGAAACAAAAGGGCTCATTCTCAAAATGAGAATCCAAAACCGTAAAAGAGAACAACCTCCCAAAACTCTATCCTAAGTTTTTACCCCATGCATGACCAGTGACCAACACACATGCAAGTTTTCCCTTTTAGTCACCACTAAATACTTAACCTCAATGAAACCACAAACTAGGCGTTTCTATCAAAAGGTTACCATCCAAATCACTGCAACCAAACAGGCTAAAGAAGACGTACAAACACAATTAGCTACCTGGATTCTTCAGTAGGTATCCAGCTCCAGTACCTCCTGTCTTCAATCCCTGTGATCGCCATCCCTTTGGCCGAGATTGACAGGCAGACCTTCCCTGTCACTTTATCCAACCACACCTGCTGCTCAACAAACATAAAACCACAAAATATCAGGCTCAACTTACCCCCCACCACAGGGCCCCTTTACCTCTCCACCCAAAAAAAAAAAAAAAAAACAAAAGAGAAAGAGAGAAAGAATCCTCAATTCCAGAATTCCCCGTCCAGGTTGGTATCCCAATCCAAGAACTCCAAAATAAACTAATGGAAATTTTTTTTATTGTAAACACCTACAACATCAATCCCCATTTCCCCAGACACCAAAAAAAAAAAAAAAAAAAAAAACCCAAATTATCTTCTAAGAAATACAACAATACCCACATCTCCATCCCAGAACAGAAAATTTTGCAGAATAAACACAAAAACAAAATGAAACTCTAAAAATCTCCCAAACCCTAATCACGCATAACTTACGAAACATAAATGAAGAGAAAAAGAAAGGATACCTTGCTGCCTTCGTCAAAGGAGATGGATCGTGCAAGAAGGGCGAAGATGTCCTTCTTGGAGAGATCCTGATAGCGCTCAGGGGGGATAAGGTCAAGCAGATCTTGGTAATTAGCCGGCAGCTTGGACTGCCAAACGGCGTCGGAAGAGGCAGCCCCTCGAAAAGCGCGGTTAAGGCGGGCAAGATTGCAAATCTCCGGCGGCGTCAAATAGAGAAAAACGCACGCCACGCATGCCTCCGGAATGTCGCCGAGCCCCGGCCCGTTTTCGCCTCCGCCATTAGCGCCGCCCTCTGATAAATTCGAGAGCGACGCTCCCATGACCCAATTCGCAAATTCCAACAACGAAGAGTGCAATCGACAGACTACTGCTATATGTTAATCATGGCGCCATAAAATCAAAGACGAGAATAGGAAAAAGGAAATGGCTAATTGGGTTATGGTGAAGAAAGACGGGGGCGAATACAGGATTGAGAAGAAGAGGAGTGTGACCCAATTGTTGTTATTGTTCGGCTTCCTTTCTTTGTACGGTGGTTTGGGTTTGGCGCAGGGAGTTCTGCGTGAGAGGAATGTGGAAAAAGGGGAGAGAGAAGAAAGCCAAGAAGAGAAGAGAGAGGTAATTGTTCGAGGAGAGGGGCGTCCAGGGCCGAACCGGAACCGAGGACAACATGAGGAATGCTTGAATGGATAGAGTTTGGGAAGACTTACGTGGTCTACACTTTTATTAATGGTGCGTCAACATATTTAATACACTGTCCTTGCACAGTCCCTGCATTTTCGTGCGTCGATTATTCATACCTAAATGTGATCAAACAAATGTGGATTTTGCGAAAAGAAAAGCACTACAGTAAGATGAGGTGTCCATTAAAGATTTGACTGCATTAAGAATTAAAAAATATAGATATTTAGGTCCCATTTGACCCTTAAAAAATTGAAGAAAAAAATTGAAGGAAAAAAAAGTGAAAGAAAAAAACTCATTTTTTTCTCTTAGATTGAGAAAAAAATATACGAATTTGAATGAAAATTTTGAATGTTGATGAACTACTTAAATCATGTTGACGTTATGTAAGCAATGTGAGGTTGGAGAAAGTTAGGAATTTTCCTCAAACTTTCCTCACAATTTTATGAAGAAAATTTTATCACTTGTTTCTAAAAATTTTTTCACCTAACTTTCCTTCATATTTTTTTCTTTGTGATTTTCTTTAAACCAAATACAAAAAAAAAAGTAACTTTCCTAAATTTTTTTCTCCACCAAATTTTCCAAAGTCCAAACGGAGCCTAAGATTAGACTTGACAAAACTGACCCGAGATCCGAAATCCGAACCGAACGACCCGGACCCATACTCTACCCGACATGCGAAATATGCTCACCAGAAAGTGCACCCGAAATCCGAATTGACCCGACCCGAACCATACCCGACCCGAAAGTTTTTACAAAGTCACTTATTTTGGCATGACGAGCATATTTGACTAAAAATTAGTTGACCCGAAATCGTCCCTAACCGAACCATACCCAACTCAAACCGAAGCAACCCGAAATGTCACTTAACCCGAATATGACCCGATCCAAACTTGACCCGACCCGTATTCGAATCGAATGACCCATTTTTCATGTCTAATTTAGATTCAGGGTCTGTTCTTTTTATTGGTCATTTTTAATTTACCAACTTTAACCTACTTCAATCCATTTTAACCCACTTCAATCAACTTCGACTCACTTCAATAAAAAATATCAGCTTCAACTCACTTCAACCAACTTCAACCTAACCCACCCCCTTCAAAATTTTATTCTCACTATTTTAATCAACTTCAACCCATCATATAAAAATATACCAACTTCAACAAAAAAATACCAATTCCAACCCACTTCAATCCACTTCAACCTACCTCAACCAACTTCACCATTTTATCAACCCCAATTTACCAACGAAAAGAACAGACCCTCAATCATCTAAAAAAGATGAGATATTAACAATGATATTAACTTGTGAATAAAGATACAAAAATGGAAGAATGCTTCAAGGATATTGTGTCATAAGAAGATCTTATCAAGGTTGAAGATGAGAGTTTATCGTATGGTTGTTAGACAGGCTCTATTGTATCACACAGAGTGTTAGCCAATCAAAAAAGCTCAAGTCCAGGGGATGATGGTGGCTGAGAAGACCATGATCCAATGGATGTGTAGACACATAAGATTGGATAAGATTAGAGATGATGAGAGACAGTAAAAGCAGCATCCATAGAAAATAAGATGAGAGAGACTAGACTTATATAGTTTGATCATGTTAGTAGAAGAAGCGTAAATGCCCCAGTGAGAATATGTGAAAGGATTACACTTTCAAAGTGTAAAAGGTAGGCACACACCTAGAATGACTTGGAACAAAGTGATTAGGCATGATAGGATAGGATGCTATGGAGGTATAGTATTAAGGTTGCAGATACGATAGCTTGATACGTACATGCCCATCACACAGATCCAAAAGGCATAGGAAATGCTAATATGTGATTCTGGTTGTCACTTATCATGCATTTCCATTACTTGTATACGATAGTAGTATTTATGTTCTTATTTAGACATTCTTCATTTATTGTGTCGGACTTATCTCCTCTATTTACTTATTGTTACTAGTTGTTAAGTTTTGCTAATTTGCTCACTTTCTATGAAAAATTTTCAACTCAAATATGTTTTGTCAGATTTTTCTATTGGTCTATTGGAATCGACCTCTATGCGGGCAATCTCCCTAAACTCCACACAAGTAAAATCACACTAAGAGTTGTTGTTTGCTTATTTGTTAAAACCCAAAAAAATAGTAATTAGTTTTTCAACAATGAGGTCTTAGTTTAGTGTTTAAGATTGAAAATCTTAGGTACATTAACTTCTAGAATCGATTTCTCCCTCTTTCATTGTATTGTAATTATATTATGCTACCCCTTGTGACTCCTACAAAACCAAAAAAAATTCATTTTTTTTCTGAAAGTAAGTATAAATTCAGTTGAACCAGCTTTGTTTGCATCTATTTCTTTCACTGGAAAATTGTCATTTCTCATCCCTTTCCATTCTTTCTCAATCCTTTGCATTTTTCCTCATTTTACTCCATTATTTACCATCTTTCTCATCCTTATCACCCTCTCCTAAGTAAGAGTTTTTCAACTCTTTCTATTAATTCTTATTCTTTTAAGAAGATACCATATTTTTGTCATTCCTTCTTGTTCCTCCGGTTCTTCCCCATCCTTTTGATTTTTTCCTTTTCCTTTCCAACCAAAAGAACAAGCTCTTAGCTATTTGAATCAACTATTTTGATATTTGATGAAATTAGTTATTTCTAATAATCATAGTTTATCAATTTTATTTATACCTATATATCTTTTTTTTTCTTCCATGAAAATTTTGCTTTTCAATAATCTCTTTGTTGAAGTGTTTTTGGGTGAGTAGGCTGGAAATTTGTGGTCCTTTGGAATAGCGTGAAGATCAAGTTACTAGTTATTTTCGACCCCAAATCTAACCTAGATTTAGCGATAAATGTCACTAAATATAATTAATTAAACTAATTACTCACCAATCTTAATCTACACATAATTAATTAAACTAAACTAAAATAAAGCATAATTAACAAAATCAACACAAAACCCATATTAACTAACAATAACTAGTAAAGCATGTAAGTAACTAAGAAAGCATTAAATTTACCAACTAAAAGAGGAAAGAGAAAGGAAGTTACATCAAAAGGTTGACAATCCAACAATGGAGGTTGACCTCTATTGTTTGAGCAAGTGGATAATGATTGATGGTGGATTCTCTATTTATTCTCACCAATCTAACTCAGTTACTTATAATCTAACCCATTGAGAGTTAAAAACTGAAACTTCTAAAAATGGATTTTCAAACCCTAGGATGGAGAAGAGAGAAAGAGCTTAAAATTTGCATTTTTGAAGAAAAAGAATGAGACATTAAGAGTAGATAAAAAAATAAAAGGATGATTAGGAAAGGGATGTACTAATTGCAATCTATCAACAAACAAAAGCATGTAAATTTAGGCAGTAGACTATTAAATCAAGCTCTACAAAGTAAGAACTTGAATAAAAATGAAGATTAAAGACAAAAAAGAAAAGCTTCTTGCATCAAAACTTAATTACTGTTGAAATATGGCTACAAAATGAAACTAAATCTACACTAATCTCTTCTAAACCCTATTCTTAAAACCTAAAAATTAGCTTCTTACATGAACGGAGAAAGGGGCTTTCAATAGATCCCGACGCAGCAAGTTTGAAACAGGCAGACCTCTGGGAGATAGCAATAGAAGCAAGGCAAGACAAGGATGACACAACCGTACCATATGGCACAGGCACCCCATGCTAACCCTCTGCCCACTTCTTCCCCCCTGTTTTTCCTGATAGTTTATGTGCTTGCTGTCTCGCGTTCACTCCGTGATTATCTCAAGTTGTCCACTAGGGTAAACCCGGGTTAGCACGACCAACTCTCAATACATTTTGCACTTGTTATCCTCTATTTGAGTAATTCTCTTTATTACCTACAAAACCAAGAAAACACTAATAAAAAACTAAATTACCAATTATTATGAGCTAAATCTAGGTAGTATGAGAGCATAAAATTCGCACAGGTTGAGCCCAAACACATACTCTCTCTCTCTCTCTCTCTCTCTCTCTCTCTCTCTCTCTGTGTGTGTGTGTGTGTGTGTGTGTGTGTGTGTGTGTGTGTGTGTGTGTGTTTATGAGGTAAAGACGGAAGGTCTATAATTCAATTAGCCAATTTGACATAAAGATTGATCTGCATCAACTAAAGTCATAATACCATCTAATCCTTCTCACCCTAAATACTTGACCATCAACAAAGTCAAAAGCTAACTTCACTATCTCATGGGCTACCTCATTATAATACATGTATGCATAGTTAAAAGGAACACTAGCAAAGATATTACACAAAGTATGATAATTTCAAATAAAACAACTCGCATAATCAACTTTATGTTTAGAAGACTTAAAAGCCTAGGCCACCAATAAAATGTTGGTCTCAAGTATCATCTGTTGCAGGACTATCACATTGGTAATTCAAAGCCAAAATATTGATGTACAAGCTTTTGAAATCACAACATTCCATCTCCTGTCAACCTTTGAGCAAACTAAAAGAACAAGAACACCCCTTATCATCCTGAATCATGACACCTATGCCTTTGAACTCTCTATGAGCGAGCAATATATCCATGTTGAATTTAAAACACTCGTCACCGTAAGGAACCGTTTCTCCTTTAGACTAGGAAATGCTATTCTTTTGACATATGGCTTTGAAGAGCCTCCACTAAAATGTACCAAGTGTCAAGAGGCCGTTACTCTCTTCCCAAACGGCTAGTTTGATGGGGTGTGCAATGCCACAACTTATAAGCCTAGTATATTCCCAGCACTTATCCGATGCTGGATTCTTATCCATGACACAAGGCATCCATAACACCATTAATCAACTTTAAGATGTACCATCATATGTTCTCAAACACTTATTTATCACAGTAGTTCTATAAGGGCCATAAAAGTGAAAATAGTAACCCACTTTTCAGTTCTTTCTTCGTATCCAAGCACTTTAAGTAGGATAGACACCAACTCCCATAATTTTTATTACTCTTAAAGAAGATATCCAACCATAAGGGGGATTTTGCCCAAAATTGCACTACCACATGACAATCGAAAAAGATGTGTGTCGGAGTTTCATAAGCATCCACATGCCTATCAGCAAAGCATCCCAACAAGCTCCACAAGCAATATGTTTTACTTTGGGCTGAGTAAAGACGCCCACATTTAATTCTGGCATCCATCTACTTCGTTCAAAGAGTCTAAAAGGCCAGGGTCTTATTTTAGCTAGTGAATTATTAACTATTTGGTACCCCTAGGTTTGATGTGTGAATTAGTTGGTCCCTAAAGTTAGAAAATGATAATTCCCAAGTTTTGAAGAAAATAACTCTCTGATCTTTTTTATTATTATTTTGGCCTAGAACTTTCAGAAATTATATTTTTGACCAAAATGGATACTTCTAGTAATGTAGCTCTTTTTTGTGCTTTTGCAAGAAATATGCTTCTTTTAGATGGTTTAACTTCTTATAATGATTTACTGGTACTGGTTATCACAATTGCTACATATCATAAATATTATATATTTTTTGCTTATAAGCCCATCATGGTTAGCAAAATGATAAAGATTAATTAGAGAATTTTGACTATTAAATAAACTCAGTTGATGGTGGATTCTAGTGTTCTTCTAGCTTTTAGTTTACAGAGGTTGCTAATCTTAATCACACACTCTTTATATCAGGCACAACACATGTTCGTATCATTTCCAATCTTGGATCGTATTCACTAATCGAGTTTTTATAATTTTTTTAAGGATAGTGGAACTTTAATCAAGAAATTATAAGATTTAAGACTTAAGGTTCAGTAGAATAATGTTTCCTACTAGAAAACTTCTTTTATTAAAAGCTTGAAAGTGAAAATATTACAATGAAAAGATTTGAAGGGGGACTAAATAGCTAAGATCATTAGAGATGCTTGCTCATACAGAAATAAAAAAACTGGAATTCTCTTTTGCTTAAGTATGCTCAAATGATCATGCCCTTCATAACTATCAACTTCTCCTTTTATAGCTTAGACAGAATACATGGGATATCTGGTCGTCCGAATGGCTACATCAAACTTAATTATTATACTCACTTGACACTCTGAGAAAATAATACATAATGGTACAATAACTTTTTTGGAGCAGTGAATGCTGACAAAACTAGTCATCTATTTTAAGATTTTGCATGCCTTCATCTCCAATAATATCTTTCCTCATTATTTGGATAATCATTAGAATTTGCATCTAGTTCGAGATGCTCTATGTCAATTTTTCAAATGAATCACATAGATTTCTTTTTTCTTCTTCTAATAAGAATTTTCAAGATCCAACATCAAAGAGATAGTCAAAAACATCTTCTGAAGCAACTCCTCTCTTCATATACTTGCTAAAATCTCTATGATAGATGAAAGTAGTGTTCCTACAATGCATCAATATATTTTCTTGTTCAATCAATGCCCATGATAAATGTTGTAAAAACCAATAGCTCTTACTAAAGCATGATCACTAACTATTTATGCCACTTTGTAAACCATTCTTATCGTTGATCATCAAAGTCATTTAGATCAATTAATTGAACAAGATAATGACTAGGTTTGGCCTTGTCATTTGATATTCTATCCATGCGCAATGTACCTTAATATGTAAACTTCTGCTTTCAGGGGCTCTTATTAGTCCATCAGCAGATATGCAAATCCAGTGGATTCTTTTAAGCATGCACTTTTGAAACTTAGTTAGACTTGAAAAGAATGGATACTCTGGATGATGGATTTCTATTAGGTTAGCTACAATCCCATATTCTTCGGCTTTAATGGTGGGATCATGTGAGGGGATTGAACTAACTCCAAATCTATCAGCGAAGAAGACCATAGTATTCCATGATTTCCAAATATCATAGGAATCATGATTGTAGTAGTCGATGCAAGTTACATACCAGCTGTTGAACCATTTTTCTTGAACATAGGCACTTAATTTTGCTTGAACATCACAAGAACACGTGATTAATTCATATGTAAATTCTAAAAGGTTGAATCTCTGTACTATTAGATAGTCAAAAGAGAATGACCCAAAGCGTAATCTACTTTTTGTATGAAATTTCAAACTATCCATAACAATTTTACTGGAAGGGGAGACTTGTACTAGCATGAATGACATTTCATTTTGGATTTTCTCCTTTTCTGGCATGAGTTCTGCTCTAATGATCACCATTGACAAGCTCACGAGTTAAACTATCTGCCCGAGAATTATTTGATCCCCATATATGTTTAACAGAGAAAGAAAACTGCTTACACCATAATTGCCAACGTATGAATTACCCTTGCGCTTGCATATATGATAAATTTTTTTTTACAAAGTCAAGTATTCATTTGCAATTAGTTTGAATAAGAACATGTTTTGGGGCTAGAAAGACTAAGAACTTTTTAATTTTCCTTATGACTATAAGAATTTCTTTTTCAATTGTAGGATAATTGTATTATACTTTATTAAAACTTCCACGACAATATTTGCAGAGTTTTTCTCCTTCTTTGATTTTGAGTACTACATTCTAGCGCTTATTGACTTCATTTGCCTCAAGAATAAAATCATCTTCTTCAGTAGGCAAGTTAAGAGCAAGAGGATTTTCAAACATCTTTTTTAAGTTTTGAACAATCTTTATATTACTAAGGGTCCATGTCCAAATTACTTCTTTCTTGAGTTTTTGCTGTAATGTTTTTCTTAATTTAGCTAAATCTTTAATGAAATTTGAAGCATAGGTATGACATCTAGGAAACTTTTATATTTGCTTCCTATCTTCAATCTTTTAAGGAAAATTTTCTATTTTATCTAAAATACACTTTTATAGAATGATTTGTTATTAATATAATAACCATTAAAGATAATATTATCATTAAGCTTTTTGTAATGATTACTATTCTAGTTTTTCCTCTTTTTCCTTCAGCATGATTTCTCAACATGAATGTGAGAATGGTCTAAAGACTTTTACTGTGCCTAATTAACCCTTTATCCAAAAATTCTTTGGTTTTTTTTTCCAAATTCTTGGATATCCTGGTGTGTATACACCATTCATTTAACTCGGATAATAGTATTGGAATTTAACAAAGCAATCTTCGCAAATGTCTTATCTTTGTTCCAAAATTGTAGCGAATTGTTAGAGTAGTGTTCTTTACATAATTCTTCTCATTCTTCAACAATTTGCTCTTTAATGGATAGCTCAAGTGGTGGGATTGTTAGTACTACTTCATGTTATGCAGGAAGTACCATCTCACCACGCAGGTTGCACATAGACTCAATCTTGTAATAAGTGTATACCTTATTTAATTTGTTAATGAAAACTGAGTGATCATTTATTATGAATATGATTTGGCTTATCATCTGTGTGCATGGAGAATATAGTCTTTGAAAATTGTTTTCAATAATCATATTATGATATGGTTGATCAATAGCCCATAGAGTTGGTCAAATATATCCTGAATATACGTAGCTCTATGACATGCTTTCATATTCATGGACCTGCAGATGTCTAAAGTGAGCGAACGCTAAGGGATTTGATGGACTCGAAATCTTACAAAAAGATTTCCTATTGCTTTACTAGCTAGGCATAACTCACATTTTGCAACTTAAGCCTAACTCACATTTTGCACCTTAAGCCTAGTGAGTTAGTCTTACAAGGCCATCTTTAGCTAGTCTATTAATTCTATCTCGACCCTCATGGTCAAGTCGAGCATGCTTAAACAGAGTAGAAAATGAGGCAAGGATCGAAGATGTTCTTTTCGTCCATTGAAAACACTTTTCAATGTGACATAGCCAAACAAATCACCATGCCATATGACGTCTAAGACATCTAGATGAAAATTAAAGAAAACTAACCTTAGGAATAGAAGACACAAGGAAACATCGCACCCCAGGTGCATAGAGAGCATCGGAAACAGACAAAGTAGTCCCCTCAAGGAGCCTCGAATGATTTGTCCTTAATTCAAGGACATCTTTTCCATTGTCGTTACCTAAAACGACAATTTGTGAATCCACCGTGTAGTGGTGAAAGTTCACGAAAATCAACTTGTTCCCGAACTATGTGCTTGATTCCTCCTGTATCTGCAATCCACTAAGGATCACAGTTCGCAACAAATGCTTGGGAGCACACATATTATCCAGACTGTGAAAGAAGGTAATTCAATCGGCTCAGGATAATCCCAAGTATAAGATCCCTAATTTCCACAGTCATAGCACTCACACGTGCTCTATGCCCCTCTTTATTTCCCTTAGTCTTTTTTCCTTTTGCAATACCAATCTTAGGTCAAGAACTTTATAAGGGAATGGATCGGACGAACCTGATGCTAAGCTAATCCCACGCATACTTAACAGTGGGGTAACTTTCAATCCCTCACTAGACAATCATTCATGCAGTACTACAAAGCATAGCATGTTGATCAATCCATTCTCGAACCACTTTTGGTATGCTTTTAAGTTTTCTGGATACTGTTCACTAGCAGTACCATCTTTGCCATTCTATGAGACCTAGAACCTAATGAATGTCCTAACATTTCATGTTCATTTAGAAGAAACTGAATTTTCTGACATTATATATCATAGTTAGCGCTATCAAGTTCTCTTATTGGTAAACAAATTACCAACCTTATTTTAATTGCCATATCTAAAGGTATATATTCTGTAAAGTGGACATTAGGCATATTTTTAAATAAATAAATGATCAAAAACTTCATTATCCATGTCGTATGATCAAAAATTTCACTAAGCTCATAATCATCTCATACAAGCATGAACTAGAAGTTTTTATAACTTATTTATCACAATTTTTCATAAAACAAAATTTATGAAGAACATTATGGTTAAACAAATTAACATTTCAGATATATCACAAAGATATCCAACTTAATGTAAACCAAATTTACATGAAGTTATCTCATTATTTATAACTACTAATATGTCATTTAGAACTCTATCAATGACATACCAAACATAAAATTCAGATTATTATATAAAACGCATTTATATAATAAAATGAATCTATATTGCGAAACATATTTGAATAATAACATATTACAAAGGAATTTTATAAAATGCCCAAATAGCATTATATAAAACACATTTATATAGTTATATATAACATGAAACTTATTCAAATGTTACTCGCAAATTATAAAACACATTTATAATATTACGAATTTAAATTTCATAAAACTAATTCATAAAACACCGCTATATTACACAATTAGCAGGTAACATGAAATGAATCTATATTCATTAATTTGGGCAAGGAAAGAGTGCTAAAACAATTAGCAAATTTTCTACAACTCATGTAATTCATATATATGAAACACATTTATATAATACTACTTATTGGTGATTGACATGAAACATATCCATGTAATCGAATGTAACATATTTTTCTAACATGAAATATATTCAAATAGTAATCGCAATTAACTATATATAGAACAGATCTATATAACAGTAAAGTTTGGATGAAACGAATTTATAGTAAGACTCGCAAATTATATAAAACATATTCATATAATATTGCAAATTTAAAATTTATGAAACAAATCCATAAGAAGATCAAGTATCTTATATATCCAAATAATAGGATGAAACTTATTCATGTGAAGCTTAATTAATCATTTTTATTAACTACAAGAATGACAGAACAATTAACTGATCCATAATTGCTCATATTAAATAATGAAACATATTTATGCAACTGAATATTATATAAAACATATTTAATAATATAACTTATGAAACATATTTATTTATCGACCAAGGGGATCCTCATATCATACAGATATTTATCGAGTTCGAGTAAGACAAATTTACATCATACATACTAATCATATATATGAAACGAATTCATATAACTTCAACCCAATGAATCGGTAACAAGTTACTTGGTCAAGAAAATGTCAAGTTGATGCATATATATAAAACGAATTTATATATGAGATTAAACATATCAATGTTTTTATAACGAAACCTTAATTCAACGAATGAATGAAATGCATGAAACTTTATCAACTTGAACATCATCATAATTCAATTAAAAAACATGCCATGATTAATAATAATAATTGAGTTAAAACCCAACAACAATGATCGAAAAATAGCCCAAAGCATAAAATATTCACGGAGGCCTAAAGCAGAAATAATAAAATTGGGCCTGAAATGGAAAACAGTCCAAAAACTATTTTTGATGAAGGGCCAAAAACGTGGGTATATTTGAGTGACTTTTTTACTCTGACCCTAACTTTCCTGCACTCACTCACTCACTCGGCTCTCTCTACCCCTGCTCAAACACTTCATTCTCTCTGCCTTCATGTTTCGAGATGGGGCTCTCTGTCATCCGAGTTTCTCTCTCTTTCTGTTTCTCGACGCCTCGGTGCCATGATTGTGGAGCACTGAGCTCCACCTAGCACCCCTGCCTCCTTCCATTTCACGATGGTTCTGGAATCTACAACCGTCGACCCAAGCCCTAAATCACGCCCAAATGATGTTTGGCCGCCGCCCCCACCGGTGCTAAAAGTGCTCATAGCCTTCGATCCACACCAACCCGATGAGAACCGACACCATCACCGTGTAGATCGGCCAAAACCGAGTTTGGTGATGCCACCCACGCCTCCAACGCGCCACTGAGGCGGCGGCGCGTGGGTACACGCGCCTCCGAAGACGGCAGTTTTTCGCGGGTTTTTCCTATGGTTGTGTAGATCGGTGTATGTGGGTGGCGAACCAAGGAAGAAGGAAGCAAAACTTACCTTCGTCGGCGGCGTGTGACCCACACGCATCACCCCTCGCGGTCTTCTCTGATGGGTAAACGCGGTTTCCTTTTCTCTCACCCCGCCCCCTCCTTTTTCCTTTTTTTTTTGTTTTGGTCGGAATTATGTCGGTGGTGCTCAGCGAGGGCCACCGAGGCCTCACAGTATTCGCCGCTACCGTCACCACAAAGGTGCCGGTGATGGGGACAGTAGGCAGACCACTAAGGTCTCACCACTGCCATGGTTTGGGTTAGGGTTAGGGTTAGGGTTAGGGTTTCGGGTTTACCCTTCCCCCCGCTATTTTTTTTATTTGTTTTATCGTGTTTTCTCCATTCATGGGTTCGCCGCAACTGATTATGCCACTAATTTGTAGTTTGAACATGATATCATAATTAAACTGAATGCAGATTAATTAAAACAACATTTAATTTAATCCGTCATGCTTCCAAAATTAGGCTGCTTGAATAAATATGCTTTTATGCTTTAGTCAATATTGCAGCAGATTTAATCAGCTTGAATCACTGGTTCAAAAAAAAAAAATTTCAATCTTGCGGCACACTGATTGCACGAAGCATATACATCCATGAATTTGGATTAAAAACGCAAACTTTTGTTGATTCTGGGGATGCAAATTCTGTTGAACAGCACATTCATGGGGAATCTCGACTAAAGATTCCATCTTTAAGTTGGGTCTGAATGTTATAATTGTATAAGCATTCTTCTAAATACGCAGGTTGCATAATTACGAAAATTAAGCAAATAATTCAATAAATAAGCATGCTTTTCAACAAATCGTGTTTAGCAGATTTATTAACCTTTCAATCGGGACTAATCCGAATAGTTTAGGCTCTGATACCACTGTAGGAAGAATTAGGACTAACCTGAATGCAGAAGCGTACTGTCGATAATAATCCACGATAATAAAAAAACCAGACGGCTACCAGAGTCGCCTTAATAATCACGTCCTAAACCCAAGAACCCGACGGATGGTGATTCAGTCGTGAGAGAGAAATAGGAGAATATGAGAGGTGTAATCAGTCTATCACTTGCTGACCCCCTAAGCACCCCTTATATAGTTTGGGGTGTGGCTAGGGTTGTTGCCCTAGGCAACATAAGTGGCCGTTGGGCCTAAACCTATTAGGCCCGACTAACAAATAGGATAGAGTTTATGGTTATCATAAGAGAGTTAAAATAGGTAACCTTTTTAGGTATCTCTATTGTGCGCTATAAGAGACGATCACAACTCTTCATCTGTAATATTTTCTACACTTGACAACCTTGTCTAGAGGTAGGAACTCCCTGGGGCTTTCAAAAACCCCTCATTTGAGGAGTTCCATGGGGGCCTTAAAATGGACGTGAAGGCAACTAGCTAGCAGGAAACGTACGTTTATCCCAAACTGAGACCAATTGTGTCTTAGGCATGGACTCGGATTGTACTTATAATTCCTCTAGGAAGAGGAGGGAACATTGCTCTTTATATTCTACTTGATAGAGATCTTTCTCTTGATCATCTGAGTCATGAGATCCATCATGACCTTTATGCACATGTTTG